>KZ538818.1:0-38647 GCA_000934665.2 Catajapyx aquilonaris | reverse complement strand
CCCCCTTTTCAAATCGATAAAATCCTTCAATTACATGGATAACCAATTACGTTTTGCATTTGCACAAATTAAGTTTTCAATTTGCGCTGTAACGCTACATGGAAGTGCTTTGCACGTAATAACATGAAGGCAATTACCACCCCCTAGTATTCAGCCATAGGCCCCCGGGTCGTGTTTGCTATCGCCCAAGTCTACGCGACAGTGTCTATGGTGGGAGAAAAAAATAGCGAGAGTCTATAATTCGTGTTAGATCGTCGAAAAATTTGACGCGATTTTTAACTGTCCCAAATAGCTGCTAACGGGTTGAGAAAATTGTGTAATCATACTACTAATCGAGTATGTGTTGGTCCGGGGCGAGTCATCACCTTACAGTAGTAGGATGTTGTCATAAGATGCGTCATCTACGTAAGGAATATGGTAGTACGAAAGAGGCTGACGGACAAATATACATTATCAGTTAGTGCACGAAGATTGTCCTAAATAGCAGTTATTTCGTATAATTTTCATCAAATATAACCGATATTTTTGATACAATTTTAACAGTCCAAAATAACGGTGATCATAATATGAGCTACTTGACAAAAATTTGTTTAATGCAAGCAAATTGTGATAAATGTATAATTTTGTATTGTTTTTAATTAAAATAGCAGCTATTTTTGATGCGATTTTTAGCTGTTCGGCATACCCAACCATATTCCAATGAGTTAGCACAAATAGTCGAATAGACTGTACATGAATCGACATGAATTCTGTTTGCTAAATTTAGCAGTTATTTCGTATAGTTTCTCATAAATAACCGCTATTATTGATACGATTTTTAATAGTCCGAATAACCATGATTATATAAGTAGTTACTTCACAGAAAAATTGTTTAATGCAAGCAAATTATGCTAAATAGCAGTTATTTCGTATCGTTTCTCATAAAATAACCGCTATTATTGATCCGATTGTAGGAGTCCGAATAACTATGATCATATGAGTTACGGTATTTGACTGAAAAAATTGTTTAATTCAAGCAAATCGTGCTAAATAGCAGTTCTTTTTGTATCGTTTTCTTAAAAAATATCCCCCGTATCTGCGAACTTTAGCTCTCCTCTTGAACCATCCATATTTCAATGAGTTACGTAACACAAATAGCCTAATTGTGTACGGTAATTTCTTTTGCTAAATAGCAGTTACTTTTGTAGCGTTTCTTCAAAGGAAAATAAGTAAGGACGTTGTTCGTGTTGCGTTAATTACAACGTTGCGGTTGAAACGTGACAAGATAGCAACTAGAGAGAATCCATTTTCGCTGAAGAAGGCTTGTCAGTTGCTTGGCTCGCATCATCTGAACTGCGATCGATAGCCATTAGCAGATAGGGATCAGTCACGGCTTTGATCTCAAGCTTAGAGAGAGGCTAGAAAAGAGGGTAGCAAACTACAGTCTATGGTTTTTTCCCCCCTAGTTGTTGGAAACCCCCCCCCCCCCTTGTAAAATAGTAAGCTGAAATAAAGCCTCCCAAAATATGCCGGTAAAACCGACGCTGTCGAAAAAAAGCGTAATTAATTAGCCATGAATATGTTGCTCCAAAAACCAGGGGGAATCTAGTGTCGACAACGAGAGGAATAGCACCCAAAAAAATTTGATGGCATTACAGGGATTATTTGCAGTTATGATGAATAACTCCCCGTAATTATTTTATGGTAATGCGATGCTATTACCCGTAACATTAGCAGTAAAAATAGAAATAGCGGCTAAATGCCGCTGAAAGTGCACTGTACACAAGGTATTAAAGATGGCCGTGTAAACGGCCAACATTTTGCGGACGGTAGAGGTCGAAATTGGCGCCCGGCGTGTGGGGATGTACTACAAAAAAATCAGATTATTTTAGTAATAAAAATATTGTGAAATGACATAATACTTTATGACGATCTTTCCTTACTAGGATAGTTCCTTACTAGGATCATAACTTACGGGAATCGCTCCTTACGATGATCGTACCTTACGAGTATCATTCCTTACGAGAATTGTACCTTACGAGGGTCATTCCTTACGAGAATTGTACCTTACGAGGATCATTCCTTACGAGAATTGTACCTTACGAGGATCATTCCTTGCGAAAATTGTACCTTACGAGGATCATTCCTTACGAGAATTGTACCTTACGAGGATCATTCCTTACGAGAATTGTACCTTACGAGAATTTTTACGAGGATCATACCTTATAAGAATCATTCCTTATGAGGATTGTACCTTACGAGGATCATCCCTAACACGAATCGTTCCTTACGAGGATCATTCCTTACGAGGATCATTCCTTACGAGGATCATTCCTTACGAGGATCATTCCTTACGAGGATCATTCCTTACGAGGATCATTCCTTACGAGGATTATTCCTTACAATGGATATTTTACGACTATAACTCCATAGGCGGTTCGATTATATCTAGGAAACACTCTGGATTTCCACCTTAAAACATAACCATAGAATGTTGATCCTCCTTTTGAATCCTCTAGTTTCCTTCCGGTTATAAACATACCCTTACATCCGTGTCAGCTCGAATCTAGCTATTGACACAATGCAGCTCCCGCGAGGCGCAGACAATAGGTAGCTGCTCTGCTAGGATTTCCTAACCAATTAGTCAGCGTTCACCTCTTCTGCAAATCCATTTCGAAGGAAGAGGATGGGAAGGGGGGAGGTTCAAACTTGCAAGAAGTAAACATTGGCAAATAGATTACGGTTTAATCTGCCGGAGACAGAGCAGGGGCTTAACCCCCATCTGAGAAGAGAGAAATCGCTAGCTGGGAAATCTCTCGCTTCGAGAATATAGCTGGAGATTCAACTTTGCCCAAATGAAGTCAGCTCCCATCTTTTGACAAGACGGACCCAATCGGAAGCTGCCCTTAATCCTAGGCAGATACACGCCAATAAGGAGGCCGTTCTGTATGCTAACGAAGGGACGACGCGGAATTGAATGGCATACTAACGATAGCCGTGTAATCGCTGCGAGAAGTGTCAGCGTGCTTTTGAAGAAGCGGGGACTTTTCCTAGACTCTACTGGACATACCTAATGGCCTAATTTGCTGCAACACAATGTGACATACAGTTACTGGTCTCTAGAGGTCCTGAATTCTACAGGGTGATTCAAGCTCGCTAGGGACATGTCAAAAGCAGGTCAAGGCAACTGTTATGCAAATTTGCCATGGGAACAGTGGTGAAGTGACTAACCCTTGGGTTGACAACCAGTACTGATTTTTGTACCCTCTATTTTTTAAACAGATATGACCTCCCTGGTGGGACAGGCCTAAAAATCTGATTTGGGACCCCCTAGTTTAAAAGGGGTCACTACTATCCCCCCCAAAATGATTCCCCGATCCCCAATTAGTCCGTTGGGAATCCCCGCTCTCTAAAAATTGTACTTTTGCTACCCCCCCTGTTTATTATGGGGGGTAATTAGCGGATGAATGATACGACTGAAACTGAATCAGCTTATCATTTCCACCGCTAGTCAAGATCAAAAGCGATTTTTAGAGAGCCCGCTTTTGTAACCCCCCTCCCTCCCATACTCTCTAATTGTTAATTAATCAGGGGGGACCAAGAGGGGAGTATGTAACGATCACGTTTGTAAGAACCCAAGATCGCTCGATCAGTGGAGCAAGTTAGAACCGAAGCGAGTTTATCAACAACCGCAATCGCTAAGAGCGAGTGTGAAAAACGCGACAATTAGCTCGCTCCTTAACTTTACAATTTAAAAAATTAAATTCCGTGTTCAATGAGAGGAGCGATATCGCAAGATCTTCACCGATGTAAGATCCTGAGGGAGCGAGATTTTTTCTTAAAAATATAAAGGGCCGTGACAATGGCGCCCAATGTGAGTGGGCAGTATGTAACGGTCACGTTTATAAGAACGCGACAATTAGCTCGCTCATTCTAATTTTACTATAAAAAATTAACTTGCAGTAGTAGGCGAGGAACTATATCACAAGACATGCAGCGATGTAAGAGCCTGAGGAGCAAAATTTTTTCTTAGAACAATGACAATGGTGCTCAGCGTGGGCAGTATGTAACGATCACATTTTGTAAGAACCATCGCCAGATCAGTGGAGCACGTTAGATGCGAAGCGAGTTTATCAACATAATCGCTATAGAAGCTAGTTTAAAAAACTCGATAATTAGCTCGCTCTTTATGATTTTAAAAAATAACTTCCAGTAGAGAGAGTTTTACTAGCGAGGCGCTCCAGAGCGACTTGGGCGAAAAATTTTCTTGGAAAAATGAGGGTCCGTGACAATGGCGCCCAGCCATGGGTGGGCAGATCCAACAATTAAGTTTGGGCCCCGCGCAAGATCAAATCGTTGGCCCCGGAGAGCGGACTAACTTTTGTCTCCGCTAATTTGAAATTGGATTATGCAGAACGCTATTAAAGTCCCTGAGCTCGACCTAATCAGATGTCATCCATTAGGAAGGTCCTTTGTCTCCCTGACGGCAGACAGCTGCTGGAATCCCTCATTTGGTAAACGTCTATACTAGAGGGGCGCCTGGAGAACTGGGTGGGCTACCCAAGTGGAAAGGCAAACTAGTGGCGCCACCTGCCTCCTCCTGACACTTCATGTATAGTATATATATCTACAGGGGGGGGGNNNNGCTCTTATTAGCATAATCTTTCCGGGTGGCCTGCGTATGAGACTCGCCCTCTCAGGCTTCAATTAGGTCAAGTGCTTCCCTCTCTTGACACTCGGCACTTGGACGTGAATTATCGCGACACGCAGAGGTTGGGCAACACCGGGTGACTCTAGTTGGTGGGTAAGGTGAGGGTTAGGAAGGGCTAAGTGAGGTTTAGGAAGGGCTCAGAGAGGGTTAGGAAGGGCTAAGTGTTGATTAAGAAAGACTCAGTGAGGGTTAAGAAGGGCTCAGAGAGGGTTTGGTAGGGCTAGGTTAGCGTGAGGTGAGGCTTCGGTTCGATGAGAGTGTAGGAATGGTTAAGTAAGGGTTAGGTAAGGGTTCGGAAGGGTTAGGTAAGGGTTAGGTTAGATGAGGGTGTAGAAATGGTTAAGTAAGGTGTAGTAATAGTTAGGAAAAGACAGTTAGGTAAGGGGTAGTAAAGGTTAGGAAAAACAGTTAGGTTATGTAAGGGTTAGTTGAGGGTTAGATTAGAGTTATGTGAGAGTTAGGTTAGGTCTCTTGACACTCGCCACTTAGACGTTAATTATCGTGACACGCAAAGGTTAGGCAACACCGAGTGACTCGATTGGGTGGGTCAGGTGAGGGTTAGGTTATGGTTAGGTAAGGTGACACTGAAAGCCATGGTGATTGTCACGGGCAATCTGATAACAAAACTTTGCTGTTGTCCCATCCACCTCCTGATTGGCCCACGATCTCCAGTCTCTACCAGACCCTTTGCCATAAATCAAATTTCGAACAACCTCTCTTGTAATCCCAGGCACACCAACCTGTCAGTGGGATTTCGCTTTTAATCGTGGTGCCAACTAGGCTCAGGACAACCAGTCCTGTTCCATGGCAAGAAAACACCCTCCTTCATCCCACAGGCTTTGTTGCTCAAAGTCACCGTACAGAAAAAAACGCCGCCATTTTTAAGCAAAAAATATTGGGGCTGATAGAAAATTAACGGAGGGCCGCTCTTTAATAACCGGCTGTTTAATTACGACCAGCTCAAAGGCTAAAGTTTTACCTCAACCAAACCAATACTATATAATTCCAAGCGAGGCTAGAGTGCTATTAAGGGGTAGATGTCAGAGGGTAAGTTAGGCATGCGTGTGGTTTTGAGGTGGCCTCCAAGTTTGCCAACCGCAGAATTCGTGACCCCAAAGTTGCCAACCAATAAGTGGTTTTTGATGGAAACCGTCCAACCAAGGGCAGGAGAAAGCTGATGAGTTGGACTTTTGATCAAACTAGAGTTATCTGCATGTTTTTCCACGTGTCGTGCGTGTTAATCATGGTAGAGAGAAACACACACACGATATACCTACACAGGAAAAAAAAGTGTGACATCTCGCTTGGATATTCATGCAGGTGCGTTTTTTTCCACCGTTGGGAACGGTGGGGACGGAAACGACGAGGACGGTAATGCGGCATGAACTGCCTGTCACTCTTGCTTTGCTTCAATATATCATGGGAGGGAGCTGTGTGAATGAAATTATTTAGAGCGACGAATAAAATTTGTAGGAATGGTGAGTAAAAATGGTTGGAGTTGTGAAATCCATTTATCAGATAAGGGAACAAAATTTGCCAGATTGGCGAGTAAAATCATCAGTGATAGTGAGTAAAATCATCAGTGACGGCGAGTAAAATCATCAGTGACGGCGAGTAAAATCATCAGTGACGGAGAGTAAAATCATCAGTGACGGCGAGTAAAATCATCAGTGACGGCGAGTAAAATCATCAGTGACGGAGAGTAAAATCATCAGTGACGGCGAGTAAAATCATCAGTGATAGTGAGTAAAATAATTATCAGTGGTGGCGAAAAAATCATCAGTTACGGTGAGGGAAGTCAGTGATGCAGAAGGAAAATAATCAGTGACGGCGAATAAAATCAGTGATACAGAATCAAATAATGAGTGATGCTAAGGAAAATAATCAGTGACAGAGAGTAAATTCATAAGGGATAGTGAGTAAAATAATCAGTGATTGCGATGAATAATTTACTTCAAACCCAACCCTGTCCACCTTCTTAACGACCTTAAAACACCATCGTCATTAACTTCATATTATCAATATTGATCAATGTCCTACTCTCTGTAATCAACTTGTAACCTAACCCTAGTTCAAATCCTTAACCTTCTGTTTATTTATTTTTTGTGTCGTTCCCTGCCACCCAATCCCATTCACGTAAAAGTCATCGCAAAGAGCTGCCACGTTAAAGGCCGCATTACACGAATTAATTTGGGCATCAAATGACACTAATAAGTGGATAACACGACTCATTATTGCGTTCGCGTTTTCGAGGCCCCCGTGTTACAGGGAGAGGACATATTCATTACCGGCCTGTGGGGGTGGTTTTGCCCAAAAGCAATGTCCTCCTAATGGTGTGTGTGGGGGNGGGGGGGCGTCGTCAACGTGACATAAGTCAGGTGTATTTAAATTTTTGAAGGGTCACTCAACTTTTAGAGTGGGGGGAATAGGGCTTTCCGTCTGACAGGTCCGTTTGTTGTCGTTGCCAAACGTGCATGACAGAAGACGGGAATTATGCATGGCCTAGGCTTGGGTATACGTTTTACCCAGCAAAAGGATGATACATAAACTAGGGACGTTCATATTTTATGGGGAGAACTAGCAGGGTTTGGAGGCATTTTCTGGACATATCTGGATGGTTTGTATAGGATCAGGGAGGGTTCACACGGTGTCGTTCGTCGTTGTCGTTGTTGGCTAGGACGGTTAGGGTTCACGAATCACGATGATGGGTGAAGAAAACCTGCAAGGATCCATAAGCTGACGAAAGCACTACTGATACACGATCAAACTATCAAACGAACAAACGATCAGTCGAACAAACGATCAAACTATTTTACCTAAGTTAAGCTTACAGGAAACCTACAAAGACCGATAGGCTGACGAAAATCCGAATGATTCACGAACATGTGAGCAAACGACAAACGATCCGACGATCAAACTATTTATATTATGGCTATATAGGAAACCAAAGGGGACCCGACAAGGACAAGGCTGACAAAAATCCTAATCATACACGAACAAACGATCAAACGACAAACGGTCAAACGAATTAACGATCAAACTATTCAACCTAAATTATGCCTACAGGAAACCTACACGGACCCATATGTGCTGACGAAAATCCCGATTATACATGAACAAACGATCAATGGAACAAAGGATGAAACTATTTATCCTAAATAATTATGCAAAGCTTGGTCCTAGGTCCAAATTCATCCTGTTCTTAATAACTATTCAAGGTCAAGTAATCTCTAAGTTGAACCCCGCTTAGCCCCATAATCTTCTCAAAAAATCTTAATTCCCATATTTTCTCTCCAAAAAAGTGAATGAAGAATCTTTTCCACGTCAACTTTTTTTCCCTTCCCTTCTTATGCCCTACTTCTCCTCCACCACTCTCCTCCCGTCCCTTTTACAAGATAATCATCTGTGAAAGACCTTTTAGGAACGTCAGATGGATAATGAAGTGAGAAATAGGCACCTGGCGTCAAAGGTAAAATTGCTAATTACTTCCCCTCCCCCCGCCTTTTCGTACAAGACGCGACAGAAAATGTCATCAGAGTTCAAATGTTGTCGGTTCAAGAAAAAAAAGGGTCATAAACAGCAGGTAAAGTGTTGAAGTTATGAATTTTAGGTGTGTACGCGTGTTTGGCGACCATTTTGTCGCTCTGCCGCCATATTGTCGCACGATTAGTCAGTTTACCAATCAGAATAGGACACGTCACAACCTTGGACCAATCATAGTCAGCCACGTCATAATCTAGGACCAATCATAGTCAGCCATGTCTCACTCTTGGACCAATCATAGTTAGCCACGTCACACTCTTGGACCAATCATAGTTAGCCACGTCACAACCTTGGACCAATCATAGTCAGCCACGTCACAACCTTGGACCAATCATAGTCAGCCACGTCACAACCTTGGACCAATCATAGTCAGCCACGTCACATCACCTGAGCCTATCGCAACCGGACACGTCATAACCCTTGGCTAATCCGTAGTGGACACGTCACACCGACAAAATGGCGGCACCCCAAATACAATACCACCTTATTCAACCCAAACAAATCGCAAAAAAATTCGCACAAAATCCCCCCAAAAAAGGGAAACTGTCACGTTGTTTCCTAGCTGAATTCGTACGGAAAAAATAGCACTCAGTGTATCAGTTTCGCAAAAAAAAAGTTTAGCTGGGGGGGGAGGATCCTTTGATGTTACCGCCTCAGATTCCATTCCATTTCGCAAATTACGTGCCAAAAAAGGAGAGAGAGCTATGAATCAATTGCAAAACCATCTGTCTGGGTTCCCAACTCCTAGAGTTTTAAATACAGAGGAGGGAAAGGCTCAAATAGCGATTGATGTTTGCTCGGGGGGAGGATTTTTGCAAGCTGAACAAAGAGATGCGTTTTTTTTTGTGTCTGTGCGTGATACTTTGTTAATAAGGTATGCATTTTTGGCTTGGTATTGTTGAAGAAGGGGAATTTTTTTTAACGAGCTATAGGTTGTGTAACAGGGCGGTGACTTTTTAAACACTTATTTAGGGACAAGTGAAAATATTCTCGCTAATATTTCTTGCAAATATTTTGGAATTTGTGCATCTTCGCCACGTATGCGAATATCTTGCGATTTATACGTAATGTTGCAGAATTGTTCAATTTCGAGTTTAATTAAATTAATTTTAAATTTAACTTAAATTAATTCGTTTAATTTAATTGCTTAATTGTGGAGTTGTTTAATTTCTGCAACAATAATCCATTACGACTTTAATTTCTGAATATTATGTGCCAATATTTTGCAGATTTGATTTACCGATATATATATTTTTTTACTTTTGAGAATTTATTTTGCCCAATATTCATATTTCGCTAATTTTTACTGCACAATTTATTGCTAATATTTTTGTAAAATTATTGTGATTTTTTACAAATTCTGTATCTGCAGATTTAATTTCAATTCCGCAAGAAATCCGCCTAATTCATGTTTGCTAATTTCATTTGTGCAAATTAATTGCTGCAACATTCATATCAAGTAAATACTAATTCTGAAAATTTTGCTGGTGCAAATTTTAATTTTGCCATTTTGATTTGTGCAAAATTCTATTTTCTATGATTTCTGAAAAGTCGTGGAAATTTCCTTTTATATCAATTTTGCAATTTTTTGCAAAATTGGCGTCTTCCCTTTTTTTACATATTTTCTGCCAAAAATCATATACAAATTTTCATTATGCAAATTTTGCATGTTACCTGCACAATTTGTACCATATTTACTTTCAGCTATAATTTTTTTTTTCGAAAATTGTCTAAGTGTCGTTTGAAGCTTTTTCGTCCCGTGTCCATCGATCCGCGCAATTTTCATCGGTCCGGAAAAACAAATCCTTCCCTCGTTCCCTGTCCAATGCCTTTGTGTACCGAATGTAATGTAGACAAATCCATTACACGCCGCGGGGGATTATTGTCCCGGGTTCTCAATTCCAAAAAGGCCTTCTTTTATGTCCCGTCAGTAGAGAGAGGGGGACACTTTTCTTTGATGTCTACTTTTGCGGGTTGGACAAGCAGAATCACAGAAAAAAGGGCACACAACCGGCAGTGGGGTCACAAGGGTTGAACTCTGAAGGATCAGCTGATCCAGATCATGGTGAAGATCAGATCAGCATAAAATTGATCAAGAATTTTGTGGAAATCTATGAAAAGATAATAGAATCAACTGTGATCAACTGAACGTACACTGTTCTTTATGTACCGATTCCGGAGGTGGTATTTTGTGATCAACAAGTACCATCTTTGCTGTACTGACTTGTAGACAGCTCATCGTTCAGATGTACTGACTTGAAAACGGCATCACGATGTACTATTTTCAAGTCAGTACAGTCATCTGAACAACGGAGCTGTCTACAAGTCAGTACCGTAGACGGTATTTGTTGATCACAAAATACCATCTCCAAGTCGGTACATGGTACACTGTAGGACCAACCGATAGTAGTACCAACTGACAAGAGGATCAACCTCTACACCGTAATTCACGTACCGACTCGGAGGTGGTATTTTGTGATCAACCGTCTACGGTACTGACTTGTAGACCGCCTCGTTGAACAGATGTACTAACTTGAAAATAGTACACCACCAAGGGGGTAATCACTCGACTGAAAAGTGTACACTGGAGTACCAAATTCAAGGAGTACCACGGAGTAATAAAGAGTGAGGTGCCTGAGGAGTACCAGGGAGTACCACTCCCAGGTGTACACCAGAGTACCGAAGTCATTACCCCCTTGTACGCCACAATAATGTGCCTATAAATGGACCGACTTGGATGTCAAATACTATCTGCAGTACCCCGTACACCGTATTTGTCGATCACAAAACGTACCATCTCCAAGTCGGTACATGAATCGTTACATGAACCGAAGCGTATCAACTTAATCCTACAATTCCTTCTATGGGACACATTCTGTGTCTGATTCCGAGTCAATACGACGAATCAATTCCCTGCCACGTGTAATGAGCATTAATTATAAATTATTTTGTTCCTAGTCCTGCCCTACTTCTCCACCCTCTTCTCCCCACTGTTCACCTCCTCCCCCGTCCATTGTCCGGCTAATTGCAGGCGAGGTCCAACCAACCAAAGGTGGGCACAAATTAACCCTTTTTCCTGACCAGTACTCCTTTGCATGCAGACTCGGATGGCCCAGCGGGCCTTCATTGAATTAATAATTCTCATTGGGTCTCTCCCTCCCCCTAGTGGGAGTGTCCGTTCCCTCAGGGTGGGAGCCGTCACAGTGCCCCCCTCACTTTTTTTCCTTAAGAGGCGTCTACACAAGATGGAGCTGGAGGTCATGCCATACCTCGCTTTATCATCATTACGCAGGAGCCAAGAAGGCACAAAAAAAACATGGGGAAGGGATTAATTTGTACTTTAGCCTGTTGAAGGGGTGGGATCTTACTCCAGGGTTGGTTGGGGTAAAGTTTGGGAACAGGAATTGACCTTTGCCCTTTTAGTTGGAGTCTACATGTGGGTAGTCCGAGAGCTACTTGTAGATGGTCAGGTACCGGTACTGTAGAGAAGGAGTGTAATCCCTAGTGATTGTCACTTGTTAGTCCATTGTACTACCGGGACTACTCGGACTACTCTTGGGCCATTGTCTGAACTTCACCTGGACTACAGGAACTACTTGGACTGGCCGGACTACCTTGGACTTCTTCTGGACTCTCTGGACTCTCTGGACTACCTTGGACAGTTTCTGGACTATCAGAACTTCTATAGGACTGGGCGGACTACCTCGGACTTCTTCTGGACTCTCTGGACTACCTCGGACTTCTTCTGGACTCTCTGGACTACCTTGGACAGTTTCTGGACTATCTGAACTTCTAGGACTGGGCGGACTACCTCGGACTTCTTCTGGACTCTCTGGACTAACTTGGACAGCTTCTGGACTAACTTGGACAGTTTCTGGACTATCTGAACTTCTTGACTACAGCATTACCTGAACTAGAGGGACTATATTGTACCTTGGACTGCTTCTGGATTACAGCGGATTATACTGGACTCTTCTGAACTACCCGATGGACATCGTGGACTCCCTCTGGACTACCTGAAATTCATCTTGACTGCAGGTACTACCTGGACTACAGGGACTACTTGTATTATCCGGACTAATTTCCACTTTTTCTGGACTATGTGGACTACCCTGACCTTCTTCTGACCTCTCTGAAATACCCGATCTCCATGGACTTCTTCTGAACTCTCTGAACTACCAGGTCTATATGGACTGCGTGGACTCCCTCTGGACTCCCATAATTTCATCATTATTGCACACACTACTTGAACTACGGGGACTACATGGACTATCCGGACTATCCTGGATTTCTTCTGGACTATAAGAACTACCTTGGACTGCTTTTGGACTACAGCGACTAACCCGAATTACCATGGACTTCTGAATTATCCGAATAACTACCCGGACTACATGGTCCCTCTGGACTACCTGGACTCCCTAGGTATGGATCATTAGCATGGCAACCAGCACACAATGTAAGCTATTGACAGTTCATCACATTTCGACGCCTACAATACATTCAAAACTCTTACCAGACCGGACCCTACGTTTCGTTTAAAATTTACAGTCAGCGACATCTGTAGGAAATATTTGTACCCGAAGATTTTTTTGGCGGTAAAAATGTGGGCTTCGATCTGGGTTGTCAGTTGGTACAAAAAGCAGGCCAGTTCCAGGTCCTAGAATCAATACATTACCTACATGGAACGGGGTGGTATGAATAACCTAAACTGGCCATTCGTAAATAATACCCGTGAATGGAGGTGCAGGTACTGTTTCGGCGAGAACTAACTGTTTTCTGTATACTGGTGGTTTGTACGGAGCGATAACGGGCGGTAAATAAGCTGATAGAACGTCAAAATCTAGTAGTCTGATTTTTTTGGAACACACTGTGGTTAGTTCCGAATTATGAACCACTCGGTGACTAATAATTGCTTAATTTTAAAGAAATCAGTAAGCGTCCGTATTTTACTAACGGTTCGAACGCACACACTTATCACACCTAGCAACTTCCACACTCGAGAAACTTACAAGAAATTTATATCTAGGGCCTCGATATCATTTTCTTTCTTTAAGCCCCGCCCAGTTTTCCTCGAAAATGAGAAATAGTTCCGGGCTTCCCCCCCGCAAAAATTAATCACTCCCACCGCAAACTTTTCGGCGCCTTTTTCGGGGGGGCCCAACGAAAAAGAAAAACACCTTGGAGGAAATACAAGGCGTCGTTTTTTCCTCCGCTTAAAAGGAGCTCGCTTTCCATTTCCATTCCTTTTTCCCACAATGCTCTAGAAGTCTAGCGGGGAAGGAGGACTATAGGCGGTCTATCTATAGTCCCCCCTTTTTCTGAGCGAGGGGAGGGGGGGGGGGNGGGGCTCAAGGGAGCAGAGACCGTTGTACCTGACAGGAATGGAATGAATTTGCTCTATTTCCAAGCCTCGCTTCTGTGCTTAACAATGGTAGCCAGATGAATCGGAGGATGATTCGCTTTGCAAACTGTGCTGCGGTTGGACATCGATCTGGCAACCCTGGCATCGATATGATAATGGGCTTCAAACGGGTATGAAATCAGAAAAGTAAAAGGGACCATTTATTTTAAATAGAAAAATGGAAGTAATGCGTCGCAATTGACATTTAAAATATTTTGATTTTTTTGTGTTGTTTATCTAATTAAAATTTTATTTTATTAATTAACCGTTTTCGTTTATTACCATTTTTATCGAATTATGATTTCATTTCATTGACATTTCAAAAAAATTTGTTCCTGAAAATTTATTTTTGTTCCGTTAATTTTATTTTTGTTCAAATAAATTTAGTGTATTGCATTAAATTTATGATCAAATAAATTTATTTACGATCAAATAAATTTAGTGTATTGCATTAAATTTATGATCAAATAAATTTATTTACGATCAAATAAATTTACAATTTTGTTTTTACTACATGAAATTTTATTTTATTTTGTTATATTTTATTTAATGGAAAATTTATTATACAGGGTGTTTCAACTTTTTTTTGTCCGAACAGTTATCGGAAATATTGAACTAAGCTGCTTTTTTTGTAAGCAGTGTATGCCACTTCAACCTAATATTCGCAGGGAATATTCCCCATTCCTCCCAACAAACCGGTTGCAAGTCACTGCTTACAAAAAGTAGCTGCTTATAGTGCAATATTTCCGATAACTGTTCGGACAAAAAAGTATAAACACCCTGTATTTATACTAGATTTAAACCCATTTCATTTAAAATCATCTTTTATGTCAATGAAATTTATTTTCCTAATAAGAAAATTATTCTACATTATAATTTGTTTCAGTTCCATCTATTAAAATGAAATATTAATATAGTAGATTAAAATTTTATTTTAATAAATTAAATTTGTGCTAAAATTTTATGCTTAACAAGTATTTTTTTATGCATCTCCCTGTAATTTATCACTTCATGCCCACTACCTCCATCTTCCGGATTTTTTTAAAAAAACCAAATTAAAACCTGGCCATTTCAAGCTCTCGCAAAACTTTCTTAATGTTCCAAATATAGTCGCCATAAAAGCCTTTTTTTGGGGCTGTCTTTTTTGTAGTGTTGTTTATGCATGTACAGTGCGATTTATCTGTCGCTTGGAAGGTGCTAATGTCGCGAGAGGCTTGGAAGCATAAACCTCAAGCCGGCAGCGACATATGCCAAGATTCCTCTCTTAAGTGGCCGAGAAGAGACGCGAGTCCAAACATTTGGGGGTTGTAAACGACAAGGGTTTGGATTCATGTGGGAGTAACCAAGCTGCTTTAAAATCTAGCAGGAAATATTACGCCTGTTCCAGTAACGGTTATTTTCACATCATGTGGGGGGCCAAAAAAAAGCAAAATGCAGGATTGGAACACACATCGCTATAGTCTTGTAATGTATGAACTCTCACTATATTTAATAGTAGCCCACTTTTAATCTAGTAGTAGCTTAATATGCTTATGATACAATCCCGTTTCTGGCCTGCTATTAGCAATTCGTAAAATCAGCTTTAAACAATAATTACAGGGAGCCCTCTCTGGACAGCCCTGCATAACAACAAGAGCTCATTATAAAACTGCTTCGTAAAGCACTGCTCTAACACAATGCTCCCTCTCTCCCCAAAAAATGGTATATAGTTGATTGCACTGTGGTTTTTAAGCCCCCCCCCCCCNCCCCCCCCCCCTGCTTTTTGTACAGTAACAAAGTCTATTACAATAGACCCCACCCCAACCCCTCCCTCTGTATACTGTACAAGGCCTTGCGATAGGCTGTTAGACGTGCATGTCTTCCGTGTTGGACTAACAAAGGATGATGGTGTCATCGGAACGTGATGAGTCACTCTTTTTTTTGTAAAAGTCAAAAAAACAACCACGATTTTAAAGTTAAAAAAATGAAAAACGCAAAATCGAGAACGAAAACATCAAAAAAATGAAACAATAGCCGAATAAATAATCGAAAAACAATAGATAATCAAATAACGAAATATCGACAAATGAAATATCGAGACAGCAAACCGAATAAATTAACGAAAAACGAAACAATCGATATTAAAAAAAACCAATAGATAATCAAATAAGGAAATATCGAAAAATTATATATCGAAACAGCAAACCGAATAAATTAACGAAAAACGAAACAATCTATATTGGAAAAAGAAATAGCTCGACTAATCGAAACCCGAAAATACGATATTATCGAAGAACGAAACAACGAATAAGAAAAGAAACGAAAAACCGAAAAAATTGTGATTTTTTTTTTTAAAACGAAATATTGAGAGAGCAGACTATATGAATGAAACACCAACTAATCGATAACCAAACAACAAATCGGTTATCGAAAAACTAGAAATCGAGACATAAAATCGAATATATTACCGAAAACGAAAACTGAGAAAACGAGTAACGAAACAACGAAAAAAAAAATATCGACAAACGAAAAAAACTTATCGCTAATCGAAAAACGAGACATATGTAACGAAATAATGGTTTGACCATCAGTTTTGATTTATGTCACACACATAAGGTCAGTCTCCCGTGATATTTTGATTGTCATAATGTGGCGGAAAAAAAAATATTCATGTCTGTCTCCATCAAATCAGACCGCTTTTCATTGGTCACGCATTTGACTTGCCATTTCTGACAGCACCCTTTATTAACCTTAATAGTGTATGTCAAAATTTTCTACGAGACTTGGAATAGACGCGTGTGTTTTTGCGAAGAAAGTTTTAGGGGAAAGAATAGGGATTATATCGTACGTCATTTTCAAAAATTAAGGAGGGCTGATCTTGATTGGCCAATCTGAATGTCAGACTCTTTAATTGGTGCGGCTTGAGTGAGAATTTTGATCTATTGGAATGAACTACTTGTATTTCGGCCTTTATCATGAACTTTATCGTGATATTAGGCTATATTTATTTTTACATGAAATTGGGTTAAAAAAATCCAAATTAATGTAGAAGATTAACTCTTCAGGCGCAACATATCCATATCTATCAAAATCAATCTTAAATCGATAGTATCACTTTTTTTCAAATATTTTAACCCCGATCGACTGAAACACCTTGGATTTTCAACCTTGCTTCTTTTTTTTCAATTTAAAATTTTTTGGGCCTCGTTCAAACCTGACAGGTCCGTCTTATCTAACGAGCTCCTTCGTCTTTGGCTCGTCGTAAAGATACTGTCAATCCGATACCATCGATCGTCGCCTGACAAACCAGCCCCCTACCCTCCCCACACCTTTCAAGTGAGACGTATAGATTTTTACGTCTCACTAAATTTTTGCTCTAAATATTTCCAACAATCTCAAAAGAAGCCCGCATTCTTTTTTTAAAAAAATGTGCCTAAAATTACGAACATAATATTTTTGACTAGACATTGCCTGTTCCAATATGGCCACCAGTCTTCAAATCCTACGGTATATTAAGAATATTTATAAAATTTGTGCTCTAATTATTTCCAACTTTTCCAAAATTTGTGCTAAAAATAATTGTGCCTAAAATCTGAAAATAAGCAAAAATTTTGCCTGTACCATCATGGCTGCCAATGTTTCTATCACACTTCAAGATCCAATATAAATAGTCGCTATAAAATTTAATCAATTTTTTCACTAATTGTTGCTACAACCCCCGTGCTTTTTGAATAGAGCCAAACATCAACAACCTCACAACAATCACCGGCTAATGAGACCCACAACAATACTCTTGACTAACAATCGGGTCCAACCAAACTTTTCGTAGCATTTCCCTCATTAGTACCCTTCCCTTTATAAACATGGGGGGGGGGGGTCATTTTCTGATCCTACGTATTCATAGTCCTCCCCACCACCCTTCCTCCTCCCCCCCAAAATTTTCCGCCATGATAGGTCTCATTATCAGCATGCAACGATCCGCGTGCCTGATACACAGAAACATCGTCATCAAATATGTCTCGGGGCCTGCCAGGCTACGGAATGACTTTGTTCACGTCGGTCAGAGAGCCTCAAATTATCTGCGAAATTATTTTCGACATCATGACGCCATTTTTGGTCCAGATTTTGTTAAGTGCTGAAAAAACTCATTACATTAAAATTAATTTTTGAGGAATTATTTGCAGTTTCTGTCTGTCATTTTCAGGAATTTTGAGTAAAGTTGGCGGTACTTTGCGATCGGTTATGACCGCCAGTTGTATACGTCATATATTAAATATTTTTTTAAACATTTGTCTAAAATTGCTTCGTACTACTTTAAGTTAATATATTTAAATACTACCGAAGCAGTGGTGGCGGAGGGTATATGGTATCCGACTGCTAATCGGGAGGTCCTGGGTTCGAATCCCGGTGCCGGCATCTCTAACCGTGGTTTTCTATGGTTTCCCACGGTTCCTCCAGAAGAATTCCGGAGTTGTTTCCTAAACTAATAGGCCACAGCCGCCTCCTTCCTTTCCTATCCTATCCCAAAAAGCGCAGTAAAAACGAAACGAAGAGTTCCAGTCAAAAAAAAAAAAAATCCCCCCTAAAGAGCCGCTGGCTGATAACGGGGTATGAATTATGAATTATTATATTTAAATACCGTAGAAAACCTAACTGAAAATAATATAACTGGCAGTGTTATGATCGGTAAGCATCGCCAATCGCCTGTTTTGGCGTGAATAGTGGATAAAATATAATATAATTAAATATTTGAACAAAAAAAACATTTGTCTACAATAATCTCTTCGTACTACTTTAAGTTAATTTATTTAAATCCCGTCGAAAAGCTAACTGAAAATAATAGTCTACAACTAGCAGTGTTATGATCGGTAAGCAACGCCAATCGCCGATTTTGGCGTGACTAGTGGATAAAATAATGATCGGTTAATATCTCCTGAACGGCTGACTGAAAAATAATGTTAGGCGTGAATAGTGGATGACAAATAATTATAATCGGTTAATATCTCCTGAACGACTAGCTGAAAATGTTAGGCGTGACTAACTGTAAGTTTTGGCGTGACTAGTTGATATAATGATGATCGGTTAATATCGCTTGAACTACTATCTATTAGACTGGTGTGCGGAAAGGCTAACCGATAAAAAATAGTAGTTGTTAGGCTGGATTATAAAAAAGGTAGCAGTTAAGCTCTCTTTAACGTCGGATTAAAACTTAAAGGCGTTTAAATTATGATCGGTTACTATCGCCAATAACGACATGGCCTGATTAACTGATACTATAAAAATCACTGACTAGTTTTCCCCGTCACCAAATCTTGTCGTTGACAACTGACCATAAAAGTGAATACTTCGAGCGTATGCATTATTGTTACGCTGCATGTACGCATCGCAATTACTGTCAATTATTCACACGTCATGAAATATGGGTTACCGCGCCCCCTAACAATGGACCTTCAGGGACATACCATGAGAGCATAACAAATCAATGTTTGCCACTGCCCCATATATTTTCTTTCTTTCAAAAAAATATGTTATCAGGTACTTGCTAACAATATGTACCCTGCTATCAAGTACTAGTACATACTGTTATGATCACGCAACAATAGACAACTGTCTATCGGCTGGAATATTTTGGGGGACCAAACAATGTCAGATCGATACCCTGGATTAGTAATTGATCTAATACTGGTTTTATTTCCATCATTGTTATTGTCGCTTATGCTGAGTGGCACGCGATTGCCAAATAATTTTTTTTTGCGAGTCGATAGTATTTTTGTGGCGATTGGGGGTACACGGTATGGCACTTTTTGCGAACTTGTTTCACGCATGATTATGGCCGGTCACGAAGAACTCTTTATGACAAAAAGGGGGTCGGCTGCGGGCCACAAGGTGTTTCAAAAAAAGGATGGCGAATTGTTGAGGTTGTTACAAACAGTGAAGTGTGCAAATTAATTTTTAAGTTCAAGGTGGCACATTTAGGAACAAAAAAAATGCGCAAATTTAAGATTTGCACTGAAATTAGTATAATATTATTAGAAATAATTGACACTATAAGTGCAGAATATAAATGGAAAATTTACGAAAATTAATGCAAATGGTTGTACGCAATAATGTTTGATGTTAAAATTGTCGTTCATACGAATAGATTGCAAAATTACCATTTTTACCAATTTGCAAAAAAATTAGCACATTTTTCGCAATTTTTGCAATGGAATTTGAATTGTTAATAGCTAGATTGGAAAGTGACACTATTTTTCCATATTCGCACTGGGAATATCCGAAATTTGCAAATTTTGCACATATCTAATGATCAATTTATGCAATCAATACCAATATGAAAAAAATTAAGTCTGATATTTGTGTTGATACTAAATATTAATATATGCTTGCACTATACTGATTGCGCATTTAGCAAAATTTACACTATAAAAATTTGCACATTTCAATATTTTACCAGCGATTGCGCCTAATATTAGCATCAATTGACATTTAATTTGCGAATTTTTCTCAAAAACCGATATAACGCAAAATTTTGCAATTTTGTCTAGATGCGCTGATTTTTCACACTATTTCAAAAAAAATGCTGAGAATTTCGTGCAAAATTCATAAACGCGGCAAATTTTCTTAAAACTTCTAGTATAATGTACGAAATTTTCGGGGTGTTTGGTGCCAGCTTTTGCCAAAAAAAAAAACACCCTCGCCTTGTAGTGAATAATGAAAGTGTTGTGTGTTTGCTTCCGTCTTGTACACACTTCCAGTACCATGTAGCACAGGGTGTACCGTAATTATTCATGCGACTATTTGGCAATCCCCGAAACGCCCCCTCGCCGCACTGTTGTAAACATTGCCGATTCTTGTGTTTGTTTGTTGCCAGTTTGGCTTGTATCTCTTTTAAATATTTTAAACCCGCTGCTCGATTCAATGTTGCCAATTGGCACAATTTTGCACATTTGAAAATTTTTCCCGCCAAACTTACCATTGCACGTCGTCCACCATATATGAAGCCAGCCCAGAGTCCAGACGAAGAGCTGACCCAATTCCACCGAGGGCCGCATGGTCTCACCCTCTATATAAATGACCTCTGACCCCAATATGACCCCCTTCACTCACTGCAACATTGTTCCACCCTAGTCCCAAACTAAACCGGACACTTATTCCATGGCACTGGTCCACTCATACCACACTCACACATCACCATGTCAATTTTTTGATGTTGTTGAGTTATTAACGGACTGGTTTTTTTTTTAGGAAGGGTTAGAAATAAGGGAAGAAGAGAGAGAGATCCGCGCCCGGGGCGGCCTGCCGACTCACTGCGGCGCGACTAGGATGGGAGACGCTGCCAGCGCCGCCGTGGACGCCTCGGACACCTGCCGACGCCCCCTCCGACGCCCCCCCCCCCGACGCCTGCTCCATCTACAGCAAACGGGGGGTGGGATGAAAAATGTGGGTGAGGCGTGATTATGCGTTGTTTCTCACGCTGTTTTTTGGGGGAGGGTGATGGGGGACACTGTGGCGGTGTCGTATCGGGACTGGACGGGGCATGGGACGGGGACTACCAGGGACTGGACGGGGACTACCCGGGGACTACCAGGGACTGGACATGACTAAAATGAAATTGTTGCCAAATTTACGGGGCGTGGATGCTACACCGCGGAGTCCACAAGGATATTAATTAGATCCGATTGGTACTGGTACGGGTGTCGATTGGATGACAGTGCTTGGGGCAGGGAGCCACACGTCACTTTCGGTTGTCGTCGAGTGTCGGTTCGGGGTACGCGGCACACACCATTTACTCTACATGCGGTTCGGGCTGGCTACCCTGATCTCAAGCTATGACAACGCCACCTGTCCAAGCACCTGTCATAATTACATTGCGATTGAATCAATCAATATAATAAAAGCCCGTATAAGTAACATAAGTAATAGTTATAAAGGGACAGCTGTTATAAATAAGTAATAGTTACTGTATCAATACATAGCTGTTATCAATAATAGTTCTATAATTTATAACAGGTATGGATTTATACAGTAACTATTACTTATTTATAACAGCTATGTAGGCCATATTTATATGGTAACTATTACTTATTTGTAACAGCTATGCATTTACACGGTAACTATTATTTATAAGAGCTGTGCATTTATTCGGTAACTATTATTTATAAGAGCTACGTATTTTTATACGGTAGCTTCACCGCATAAATACATAGCTCTTATAAAGATGTGGCTGTTTTAAATAAATAACGATTATAAATTATGCCATAGTGATTATAAATAATCGTTTTAAATTATTTCATAATAGTCATAAATTATTGCTATAACTTAAATTATTCAATAATACGGTACCTATGGTTATAAATGATAGTTACAAATCATCATCAATAATAATAATAATAATAATAATAATAATAATAATAATAATAATAATAATAATAATAATAATAATAATAATAATAATAAATAAGTGGGCTAATAGTTATAAATACGTGTTGTTTGTTCTGAGAACGGGGTATTAATTAATTAAATTAAATGACAAGACAGTAATAATAGTTATAAAAGTACATATATATAATTATTATGAATAAATAATAGTTGCAATTACTTAATATAATACTCGGTCGTAAGTTATAGTTATAACTGAATTACAATCAGCACACAATGAAATGTATTATTACAGTGTTCCCAACAGTCTTAACGGTCTTCCCAACAGTGTTGCCGGACAGTGCTGCTAGTGTTTCCAGTCAGTGTTGCCAATGGTGACGCCAGCACATTTAGAAAGCTGAAAATAATTAGCCTAATTACAGCATTTGCATCTCTTAATGTGATTTACCTGGCCTGCTAATTATGAGGCTAGCATTCATTGCTAGATGCGTCTCTTTCAAAACGTTGCCCAAACCCATATGTTAATTCCAGTCTCGTCGTCCTATGTGTGTGTATCTCTGCCCCCTCGCACCCCTCCCATTCTCCTGGCCACAAACATAGCCCCCCCTCCCCCCTCCCCCCTCCCAACAACCTCTCCCTCCCTATTTTGGAAGCCATGAAACATTCAAAGGCTCCTCAACCATTCCCGAGGCTTGTCTGAGATTCATTCATGCGCGGTATTATTGCCATGTTCGCAGGAATCACAATAGAGGCAGCAGCATCAGTTGCTTCATCTTTGCAAGTACGCATCAACTTTCATGTATGTAAAACCCACCAACTCAATGTGCTGCAGTTTCAGGGGGTTGAAATTGTTACAAGGAACACAAACAAAATGGATTGTTTATGCTCAAGCCCCCCCCCCCCCTTTTTTTGTGTGTGTGGGTGGTATCGAAAATATTCGGCTTTTCGATTGTTGCCGACAACAATACGATACGAGGGGAGGGGGGGAGCCATTAACCTGATTGAGCAATTAATCGGAGATGTTGCGAGGGGCTGAATCATGGGCTCTAATTGATTAGAAGATGAGATAAGTCAAGCGTTTAATGGCAGGGGAAACAAACAACAATTGGCCTCCATCTTGGCATTTGTGAAGTTTCGTCTGACGTAATCATTGCGTACTTCTTTATCATTACATTTGTAAAAATAATGTTCAGTCTTGTACTGTGATATTTTTAAAGCTTTACTTCTAATTTTATAATTTTTATTATTTCATTATTAAACGTTTCATACGTATGTCGTGATTTTATTTTTCCGTTTTACTACTACGACTACGTCTACTACTACTACTACTACGTCTACTACTACTACGTCTACGACGACGACTATTACTCGTACTACTACTACTACGACTACGACTACTACGTCTACGACTACGACGACTACTACTACTACGTCTACGACTACGACTACGACTACTACGACTACGACTACGACTACGACGACTACGACTACGTCTACGACCACGACGACTACTACACGACGACTACTAATATGACTACTACGACTACGACTACTACTACTACGTCAACAACAACAACTACAACAACTACACTACTACTACTACTACTGCTGCTACTACTACTACTACTACGGCAGTCGTTATATTTTCTTATTGTAAGTAATTTTATTGCTTTTATAATTATTATTTTGTTTTATAATTTTTGTTACTTTTACACGTATATTGAGGTAAATTTATTTCATACTGTATTCAAATTAATCCATAAAATTATACCTTTACAAAAGGTGATGACTCACTTGAATAGCTAGCTTCAGTTCGCGATTTTAGACTGCTTCTTTTTATGCAGTTATTTTGCATATTAGCTGACAATATTAGGCAACAAGCTGCTTAAAAGAAGCCGTTTAGTGCCAAAATAGCTGGCACTGAGCTGTGCTTCATTCCTACATAAATGGTCGCCAAATTGGTACGAAACATTCGTTTTTCTTCCTCCCAAAAAATTTCCACCATGAGAAATAGGACCCCCCCCCCTTCTCCCCTAAAGATGTAGCAGTTCAACCCCCTTTTTGTCACCACCTCAAGAAGTGACGACGACGCTTTTGCGACAAGATGGATCCAAGGACGCCTCCATCTCAAAGTCGTAGCAATCATCTCCCACTACGATCGGTTCATGTGCTCTAGAATACAAATGGTACTCTTCAAGTCAAAAGTCTTTGCCGAAAAGAGAGAGAAGAGAGGGTTCTCTCTCTTTTTACCCTCTCTCTCTTTTTTATACTGTTCGTGTCAAAAGGGGGATTTAACCACTTTACCGGAGATCTTTCCACCCTGAATCCCACCCCGGATTCAGCTTAGCTCCGGATTGGATCCTGCAATTACAGGCAAATGCACTTGTTCGGTCAGGGATCGCGTTTGATTGCTTTGTTAATAAGCGAGGGAGGCTTTGCAATGTCGTATAGGGCCATTCACACGCCGAATTAGAACCTGATCCGAACCAGGTCTAGTACAGGTCAAAATTTAACCTCATTAGTAACACCATCAGAATTCTGACCTAAAATTAGGTGAATAACCAATTAACAACACGAAGGTCCATGGCGCACTACTGCCACTCTCAGGATCGTGCGACCTAGCGGATGACTCACTCCGGACAAACAGAGGCACAGACTCAAATCAATTCTGCAGTTGTAATTTTTCAGTGTGATTTTCCGAAATATAATATTTTCACTGTAATTTTTCAAAATAAATTTACAATATAATTTTTCAAAATAAATTTACAATATAATTTTTCAAAATAAATTTACAATATAATTTTTAAAATACACATAATATTTTCACTGTAATTTTTCAAAATAAATTTACATGTAATATTTCAAAATACAAATATAATATTTTCAATGTAATTTTTCAGGTATAAGTGTTCAAAATGTAATTTTTCGGTATAATATTCCAAAATGTAATTTGCCAGTGTAATTTTCCAAAATGTAATTTTTCAGTATAATTTTTCGAAATATTATTTTTCAGTAGGCTATAATTTTTTTTTCAAATTTGAATTTTTCATACACAGCAGTGGGATAAACAAGTTGGCCCACTTTGTACTCAAAGAGTCCTTAAATTTTTAACCACTTACATGGCACTATACACAGCTCACTCGTGAATAAATTAAGGTCCCATATCTTGCCAAAAAAAACTAGTTTTAAGCCCCACGCATACACTCTTTGCACCGGATAATAATTATTGCAAAGTGTGCACCTGTGCGAAACGTGACAGGTTCATGCGCAAAATTCTTTCGATTTTGCATAACCCTATAGTACTCTACAAAAGTAAGTAAGACGTGTCCACTCCCGCCTTGCTGACAACCTCCATTAAAGTCCATTGTTCAACAGCTTCATTCATTTGACGACAATCGACTTGTACTGTACTACGAACCCTGGGTTTTTCCTGCAGGGTTGTCAATAAATCGACCCCCCTCTTTCCTCCCCCTTTGCTTGCTTCTCCCTAAGGCGAAATAAGATCTCATCAGGTCTGCTTAGAAGCTGGCAATTCTGTTGAACTAAGAATTATGACTCTCCCCCTCTCCCTGGATTCGATGGATTATGTCAGCAACAATATGTTCCCACCTCGTCCAATCAGAAAGAAGGGGGTATGGCAAACACTACGGGGGGAATATGCTTGGAAGTTAACAAAAATTCATTTTTTGGCTTGTTATATTATATGATTTCTTAGGAGGGCTTGGAAATGGCTTAAGCTTGAAAGTTTTATTGATTTCTTAGTTATGCCAGGGAACGTACCAGGCAAAGACGAGGATTTTTAGGAGACTGTAGAGCTCTGATTGATTACTGAACTTGGGGACTAGTCACATTTTATGCTTTTAATGTTACTAATATATTATTGTACGTTTTATTTTTATGTTTTAAGGTTTTTATATTTTATCAAAATTTATTGTGTACACATTTATTTTATCAAATTGCGTTCATATTTATTTTATCAAAATTTATTGTGTACACATTTATTTTATCAAATTGCGTTCATATTTATTTTATCAAAATTCGTTATTATTTGGTTTTTAATTTCTATTTATCAATTTTATTCATTAAAATTTATTTCTTTATTTCAAACGTTATTTAAATACATTTTCATTTGAATTTACTGTAATTTCAATTTAATTTTTAGTTTTGAATTTTATTTTTATTTTGCTATTATTATTGTTTACTTTGAATGTTGTTATTGGCGGTACATTAATATTAATTGTCATTATATTAGTACATTGTTAAATTATTCTTTCTATTATTATAAAATGAAAAGTTTCATCGTTTGTTTGTCCAGGCTTGGGTCCACTCGAATTCATGACTATAATATACCTTCCGTCTGAGTCTATTTGTGCACAATTTATGAGACCGCAATCATGAATTCCATCCACTTTTTTTATAATTCACAATTTAAAAAAAAAAAAATGCTCTTATACAGAATTCTAGTCTGCCAACACTGGACTCCTGTAATTTAATATTCTCCTCCCACCTCCCCTCATATGGGGCAAATGCTCGCATGATATGTGCCATTTGAGTGTATATACTGTAGGCACCATTATTTTTAGCAGCGCTCGAGAGCATCGCGCGACGTTCATACGCGGAGTGTATGTAGTTTCAACTTACAGCCAGTGAATTTTATCGTTTATATCGCGTGGATGGTCACATTTTTGCGGTTTTGGGACAAAAAAATGCGACAGAAATTTTTGGTTAAATTTCATTGGAACTCTCACTGCTTGGACTAGATTTCGTCATTAAATATTGATATTAACATACGTTGAACTGCGCAGTTGTTGCTAACTGGTGTCTGGTAATATGGAAGTTACAATGTGGATTAACAGTGAATTAAAATTACATTGAATCTTGAAATACGGTGCATTGAATTAACGTTTCAATAACATTCCAATAAATTTGAAATAAATGAATGATTAATTAAAAATTATCATAAAAATGATTTTATTCTTGAAATATTTTATAATGGAAATGATTTTATTGACGAAATTACTGTGAAAACTATTATAATTCAATTTATTATATCGTCAAAATTATGATTTTTGCCATTAAAATATTCTTTTTATAATAAAAATATTCTTTTATAATAAAAATATTCTTTTATAATGAAAATATTCTTTTATAATGAAAATATTTTTTTATGATAAAAATATTCTTTTATGATAAAAATATTCTTTTATGATAAAAATATTCTTTTATAATAAAAATATTCTTTTATAATAAAAATATTCTTTTATAATAAAAATATTCCTTAGACATTTAAAATATTCTTTAGGCATTAAAATTATTATTTCTATAATTATACAAATATTATTTTAGCACTAAAACTTTATTGGCACATTATTTTGTTAGTTTTATTATGAAACATTGTTATTAAAATTTTTTAAAATAACAATTAAGAATTCATATTTAAATAATATTACACTAAATTTTAAGTAGACATCAGATTATGACTTAAATAAATTCCAAAGTGTGCTGGAACTTAGGTGAGACATGCACGTATGATGACATGTGACCTTGACCTTTTTCACACCCTAGCCTGTCCCCTGAGTACGTGACGTCCAACTAATCTCCACCTATCCATCATAATTTTTTTCTCTCCTTCCCCATCACCCCCCACCTTTCCCCCATCCAAACCTGTCCACCCACCTGTCCACTCCCTGTCCGCACTTTTCCTCCTGTCCCCTCAAGCGTCCATAAGAAAATTGGTAGAGGTCACCCAGAGGGGACTAGGCATCTGCCAAGCAAGAAAATCTCGTTACCTCTTCTTCTTCTTCTTGAAGGCAAGGTGGCCAACTAGCTTGGAAATAATTCTGTTCCACCAAACATGGCTTCTCTCCCCCNCATGGCTTCTCTTCCCCCCCCCCCCCTCCTCTCCCTACTCTTCTGCCATGGAAATTTTATTTGCCATTCCCAAAGGCGGTATTCATCAGCAGCTATTCTATTGACACTCCGCTCAAGCTGCATTTTCACGGGCTGTTGGGACCTTCTTTTTCCTCCCCTTCTCCATCCACCATGTTAAACCCTCCCTATGGGAGCTCTATGGTGAGGGGGAGAACCTATGGCGCCATCTTGCGTGACTCACACACTACGCAGAAAGGTAAACTTATTGTCCCTTGAGACTATCCCCTACAATGTGTAGGAAAAAAAATTGGTTGGACCCTTTATTATTGCTTAAGCCTCCGGTTCTTTTTGGTGGATTATGTCAATAGGACTAGACAGATGGTGCTGGTGTCGATGGTATCTAGGGGGGTGCAGAGGAGCGTGACTGAGCCAATCAGAGACAAGCGGTAGTTTCCGGTATGATGATTGGGGCCACTTGACGGTCACGTTTGAAGATTGAGCTATGAGGGTATTCAAGTGACTAGTCTATAGTTTTTCAATTAGCCTACATATATAAAAGGCAAAGTTTGTGCTATTTGTGAGCTTGTATGGGTATGAAATGTAGTTTGTCAAAGTTTAGTTTCCTCTTCACTAGTCTGCCTCTGTTTGTCCGGATAGGACAACTGCCACAGTCGCCAGAGTCACCTGCCACAGTCACCACAGTCACCTGCCACAGTCGCCACAGTCACCACAGTCACCTTCCACAGTCTGCCTCTGCTTGTCCGGATAGGAGTTAGCTAGGTAGCCTACTACTAGCCAGCACAAGACCCTAATAGTGGCACGTTACTATGACCATAAATATTAATCTTGGCCTAATCAGCATCTGAAAGTCCTGAAACGGGTATGGCCATAAATTCCACGCATGCGTCGACTAACCAGGTGTGATAGCCACCTCACATGAGTTTTCATCGTGCAGTTGGTCCACTGCACGGGATTTCGTGCCATCTATGCATGGGAAGTCGTCTCGTTTCAAAATGGACCTGACCTGTTGGATCTGCTAATGTTAATTATCATTGTTAGTTGCATCAGGCGAACATGTCATTAATTGCTCATTTTTACCCCCACCCTATTGTTCACTGTACATACCAGCTAGTACACAACACCACACCCGAAAAGAGGAACAAAAGCCATGCTCCCACATTAATCTCCTAATCAAGGCTGAGCATCCACGTGGCACATCCAAGTTTATTAATTAACCTCCTCTCCCCTCATTCCCCTCCCATGCAAAGTCCGACAAGTCTTTGAAAGAATCCTTTTTGCGAAGTGTATCTCATCAAATAAAAAGGGTTCTTCTACTAAAACATGCCTGAGTGGAGGAAATGGCGTCTTCTTCTTCCTCATGCGACATAATTACCCCAGGTTCTGGCACCCCTCCTGCTATCATTTCACCCCCCACTCGCCCCTTCTTGTAATGGCGCCATCTATTGCGAGTGTCAGACTCTTCTTTTATACGCACTTGAGTTCCACGCACAAAGGAAAAAGAGTGGGGGAAAGTTGGCACGCACTTAACAATCGTAATGTGATGAGATGCTCTCAAATGTCATATCCTGTTGGAGTCCATCTTCGCTGCATTGTTGGAATAATAGGGTTTTGTTTTATAGTCGAAACTATAACATGAATTCAATTGGCCTTTGTACAGTGCTGGACAAATTAGCCGTCGCTGAATGGTTTTTTTTTTCCGTCGGCGACGGCGCTGCGTTACCTGGCGGCCAATTCAAACACCAGCACATGGAGAGCGCTTCCATTGTTGCCACTGTTTACAAATCGAACGAGTGACGCGGACGACCCAGCGACGGGTCTCTTCTGCCTGCGCACTCACCCACTCGATTTGTAAACAGTGGCAACAATGGAAGCGCTCTCCATGTGCTGGTGTTTGAATTGGCCCGCCGGACGGGGTTGCCAGGTAACGCCGCCGCCGTCGCCGCCGAAAAAAAACATTCAGCGACGGCTATTATGTCCAGCACTGTATTGTACATCTTATGATGATAGTACCCATTATATCCTAAGGAAGCCATAAACATTGATAACACATATCAATACCTGTAACAATTATTTCTGATTTAATGATCATTATCCAACTTAGGTCATGTGACCTCGTTCCGAAGCCTATCGGAGCCATCGTTAGACTTTCTAGAGCCTAATAGAATAGTAAGTTGTTATTACCCCCTTTGCGCAGTGCAGACTGCATTAGAAGGCCCCTTTTTTCCCCCTCTCTTCCACCTCCTCCTCTCTCCTTCCCCCCTATCCCCACTCCCTCTCCTCCCTACCCTACCCGACAAGACTGCCTTTCTTGCCGCTCATCGATTCCAATTAGAGTTAATTACCATCAATATTCATCGGCCGGATAATGCGATAGGATTTACGATTCCAGGACGAGGCCCCGGCTTGTCTATTGAGGAATTCCCCTGGAATTATCCGCACTTCCCAAGGAACAAACACGATTCTAGTTACCGCCTTTTGTTCCGCCCTTACCCCACCAGTAATTACTGGCGGAAAAGGGAATTAGCACCGCATTTAATGAACTTGCAAGCTCCTCTTTTTCATTTTTTGGGGGGAACATTTTCGAAAGAGGCAACACTGGAAATCCTCGCTATGCTACGCTATATGTGGCTCGATAGCTGTTTAAAAATGGAATGGAAGGGATTTTGTGAAAGAAGTTACCGATAACTGCTACTGGACAATAGCAGTCATAGTGGTACAACTGCTGAAAGGTAACAGCTTAATAACAAGGATAACTGTTTAAAAATCATCATGGGAGGTAGCTTGTAAAATAACTGTTTCTTGTAACTCTGCTCGAGAATAGCAGTCAATGGCTACATGTAAAAGCGCTATTTAAAGAACTGCTAAAATAGCAGGGGCGACACGGTGGCGGAGTGGTTAGCGCCGCAGCCTTCCACCTCTAAGGTCCCGAGTTCGATCCCCGGGTCGGACGGAGGATTCTTATGTGGATAGAGTTTCGATGGGTTCTCTCCGTGTTCGCGTGGGTTTTCTCGGGGTTCTCCCGTTTCCTCCCGCTATCAAAATCTATCACAGCGCTGGCAATAATTAAAGTCGGTTAAATAAAAAGATGATCCCCTATAAGAGGCCCAAGGAGGCCTAGCACGGGGTATCCATTAGAACTGCTAAAATAACCGCTAAATAACAAGATAAATTGTTCGATAACTTTAAAAATGAACATGGAAGCGATCTTGTAAAATAGCCGTTACTAGTAACTGCTACTAGAGAATAGCAGTCAATGGCTACCTGTAGAACTACTAAAAATAAACGATTAATAATAAGATCTTAGTAGGGGTTCAATATTTGATTAAAATAACATGGAAGCTCTCTTGTAATATACAGGGTGGTCAAACATCAAGTGTCGTTTTATAACGGTGATTAATAGCAGTGATTTTGCGATGACGTAGCTGCGACGCGTAAAATGTCCCACTTCGGCGCCATCGAAGTGGGCAATTTTACACGTCGCTGCTACGTCAATCGTAAAGCGCTTCTATTAATAGCCGTTATAAAACGACACTTGATGTTGGACCACCCTGTATGATAGATACTATCGATAGCTGACTACTAGAGCATTTACCAGTCACTGGTTGGCAGTAAATAGCTATTAAAATACTTCTAAATGTAACCTAACAAGCAACTTAGTGGTTCAATAGCTGTTTAAAAATATCATGAAACTCTGGTAAAATTTCTGTTACGAATAACTTGTACTAGAAAACATGGTTACCATTAAAATCGTTGTTTTATACAGCTAGCAAAAGCTCAATAACAAGCATCTTAGTGCCTCGATAGCTGTTTAAAAGTACCGTAGCGTGGAAGGTATATAGCAATGTAGCTGTTACTAATAACTGCTACTAGATAAAATAATTCAATGGTCGCTAGTAAAAGAGCTATTCAGATGAACTGCTAAAGCAGCAGCAATCACGCTTATTCAAGAACAGCAGCTACGCTCATAGCTATTTGGAAGAGTCAAACGTGGCAACGTCGGCTGCGCATGCGCAGTAGACAGATCCTTCCTACAAACAGTGCAAAAGTCGTTCTGAAAACGGAACCGGATCAGCCAAATGAGCTCGTTAACGTTTAATCAGCATGCTCTGGACTTTGGCTCGGCTTAATAATCCATGCCCCCCCAATTGTTGCAAGCAGGCATTGACGGTCACGCGTCTACAAAGCGAAAAAGCAAAAAGCAAACCTGCTGAAATCTGTACCCCTCCCCCCTTGTCCAAGGCCCATCCAGCCAGCCAGGAGAGCTGTTGTTTGAATCGATAAAATGGTCAAATGTGCGAATATGCAGTTGGGCAATAAAGTGGCTACTTTGTGTACTAAATCCCAGCCTTTCATCACATACACACGGCCATTAATAAATAGCGTAGCAGAGAGGGGTTGGAAAACATGGGTGTGTGATTTTGAGTTCGTCATGCCCCCACAAACATGGAGGACCTGAACCGCCGGCTGAACTGCCGTTATTTGTTCAGGTCCCTGGAAATGATTAGCAGTTGCGATGGACGACTAGCTACTCGGATGCAAATTGAGCTAAGTGCGAGGGGGAATAATGGAATGTTGCTTTGATTTGTATTCAATTGTTGGATCTAACTCATTTGGGTTAATAAATAGCTAATAAATATCTAATAAATAGCCAGTTAATAACTACTAAATAAGTCGTTAATAAATAGCTAATAAATAGCTTACTAATAACATAACATATAGCTAATAAATAGCTTACTAATAACATAATATATAGCTAATAAATAGCTGACTAATAACCTAATATATAGCTAATAAATAGCTGACTAATAACATAATATATAGCTAATAAATAGCTGACTAATAACATAATATATAGCTAATAAATAGCTGACTAATAACATAATATATAGCTAATAAATAGTCTACAAATAACACAATAAATAGCTAATAAATAGCTTACTAATAACACAATATATAGCTAATAAATAGCTTACTAATAACATAATATATAGCTAATAAATAGCTGACTAATAACATAATATATAGCTAATAAATAGCCTACTAATAGCACAATATATAGCTAATAAATAGCTTACTAATAACATAATATATAGCTAATAAATAGCTTACTGATAACATAATATATACCTAATAAATCGCTTACTAATAACATAATATATACCTAATAAATAGCTTACTAATAACACAATATATAGCTAATAAATAGCTGACTAATAACATAATATATAGCTAATAAATAGCCTACTAATAACACAATAAATAGCTAATAAATAGCTTACTAATAACACAATATATAGCTAATAAATAGCTTACTAATAACATAATATATAGCTAATAACTTAATAATATAACAGCTGAGGCGTAATTTGTTCAGAATCTGTCATTTGTGATTCATAGTTTTAATGTGATTCTACTCGTATATTATTAGAAGCTAATATTTTTATGCTGCGATGTGTAATGGTTTAAAAATTAATAACCAAAACGGATGGTTAAATAATATAGCCTGTGTTACAAAAAAGGGAACGTATCAGTACCAGCTTGATAGAGATTTATTTATTGCGCGATATTATCATTATTATATATTGGTTATTAATTATTTATGTTAATACATTTCAATCAACCGCGCTTCTCTAATGTGCACATGCATAATTGTTGAATTCAATATATCAATAGTTAAATGAATGTATTGCGTAATCATAGTTGATTTATAATTTGTGCAAATGTCTGATTGTGCCGGAAATAGGTCGCAAATTTAGAGCAGAATTTTTTTTTGCAGTCAATTTCAGCAATGATGCTTAAATGGAGATTATCTTTAATGGCCGCATATTAATTGTCGTTAGCTTCATTTAAACAAATTTCGGTTAACTCTTTCATTAGTGTAGTATAATATTAATATATGAACTTACACACTTTAATATTATAACAATGTTACGTCAATCATACAGGGTGGTCCAAGTTCAAGTGTCGTTTTATAACGGCGATTAATAGCAGTGATTTTGCGATGACGTAGCAGCGACGCGTAAAATGTCCCACTTCGGCGCATCTTCGGCGCAATCGAAGTGGGCAATTTTACACGTCGCTGCTACGTCATCGTTAAGCGCTTCTATTAATCGCCATTATAAAACGACACTTGAACTTGGATCACCCTGTATACTGATATTTGTTTTAAACTGCTAGCTTTTAAGCAGTTACTTTGAAACCTTCCTATCTGATAAAACATTACCTTCAATTATTAGCTATATAGTAATATTTTAATATCTGTAACTAATAACTGCTACTAGAGGATAGCAGTCAATAGAAGCGCCGTTTCAAAAACTGCTAAATGTAACCGCTCAATAGCAATATTTATATTCATGTGAAAATTAATATTTACAAAAATTATTTCATTGTATTTTATTATTGATGTTAGTGTAAATTATTTGGAAGCCTGTCTCTTACAAAACCCTGCATTGTACCCCACCAAAAAGTCAGCATCCCCCCCAAAAAAAAGTTTAGGACACCCATTTTGACCCCGACCATTAGTACACACACCTATAGCCTCCAATAGACAAGTGCGAAACATGATGTGCTTCAAATGGCCGCCGTGTATGATCAGACAGCTCTGAAAAGAGTCACCTCTCCGAATAAAAAAAAAAGCAGCACTCTAAAACGCTTTTGGGTGGGGGCTTCAATCAGAGTGACCAGGTGGGGGTAGAACCAATCTCTAGTTTGCAGAAAGGGGAGAGGAGGAGGAGAGGGGGGAGGATGTAACCTCCCCACAACCCCCTCTAGTCCCCCCAATTATTCAAATGGATTTAGCGCGCCGAAATAAATGTTTCATTCCTGCTAACTACTCGCCTGGGCTGGCAGCGAGTGAAGAGAAAGAGCGGAAGCGAGAGAGTGAAAAAAAAAGCGGGTTCGATTTAAGCTTAAAAATGCTGGATGGAAACTGTGACATCCGGCGAATCATGGGGGGGATTCACAAGGGAAATCGGAAAAAAATTTTTTTTTGAAAAGGAATGGTGTGGACACCCGGTAGTTGATTTAAAATTAGAGTTAATTGAGGGGAGAGAGAAAAAAAAAAGAATCGATGAGGATCAATCACGCGTGTGGGGATTCACACCAGCTGCTTTTAAAGCGTCTTCTTACATGGATTGTAACAGTGAAGTAACAGAAAGTAGCAGTTTCTTGACCAATAACAGCTAGTTTGTAAATAAAAAATTACTTGATTAGTAACAATAAGGAAATTAAATGTACTTGATACATAACAATATTCATAGATAGCATTTTCTTGACAGATAACAGTTGGTAAATAACTCTTTATAGCTGATAACAGATAGTATTAAATAACTCTTTTTAGCTGATAAGTGATAACTAGAAAACGGATTTCTAGGTTCTAAAAAACCCTCAAATAGGTAGGCATTTAGGCCCTGAAAACAGTCAAAATAGGCTCTTAAATAGGCACTATAAGTCAGGCTGGTTCTAATTTATTTTAATTTTTACGCAATGGAATTTTGCAGCATAGTAACAAACTAGCAGTTATTCCATATTTTCGGTGGTTAATCGCAGATTTTCGGCGACATTTAAGAACCTCCCTCACGGGGAGCCAACATGAGCTATAGAAAATCCGTCGGGCCGAATGTAGCAGCTAATTTAACGGCTATTAATAACAGTTATTTCGAGTCGCAATAACGGTTAACGGCATATTTCCCGGAATCTTACCCATCATCCGCTTCTTCTCTCGTCACAGGTTGAAGTGGGAGGGATTCCTTGAATGGAAAACCTGCAGAACTCTCGAAAATCTTACGGAATGGCGTGAAAAAGCTCGAAATAGGCACTAATAGGTGCTAATAGGCCATTTAGGTCCCAACACCCGAAATAGGCATTTTTAGGTTCTATAAAACTACGATTTTTGAGGTCCTTGTGTTATGAAACGGATAGATATTTTGGTTCCGGTGTTCTGCCTACAAAAGAAAAAGTAAGTAAAAACCTAGAAATCCGTTCTCTAGTGATAACAGATCGCAAATTACACTTTTTGGCTGATAACAGTTCATAAAATCGCTATTTTTCTTGGCAAATAACGGAAAGTAGCAGTTTCTTGACAAAAACCAACCAGCAAGTGCAAGATACTTGGCAAATAACAGTTCGCAAATAGCACCGTCTTGTCAGATAACAGTTCGTAAGTAGCACCTTCTTGTCAGATAACAGTTCGTAAGTAGCACCTTCTTGTCAGATAGCAGTTCGTAAGTAGCACTTTCTTGACAGATAACAGTTCGTAAATAGCACTTTTTTACAGAAAGTAGCAATTACTTGACAAGTAGCAAGTCATTTTCAATTAACAGTTTCTTTTAAAATAACAGCCAGCAAGTACAAGCTACTTGACAAATAATAACAGAAGGTTCGTTCATAACACTTTTCGACAGATAACAGTTTGTAAATAACAATTGTTGGCACATAACAAAGTTGCAATTTCTTGACGAGTAACAGTTGGTTCGTAAATAACAGTTTCTTGGCAAATAGCAGTTAGCAAATGTAAGCTACTTGGCAAATAACAGTAAATAACTGTACTAACTAAATACTCGTAACAAACAAAACTAACAAGATTGTTGACAAATAACAGCAAGTAGCAGTTTTGACAAATAACAGTCCGTAAAATAATAACAGGTTCTTTGCAAATAACAGTTACAAAGCAACAGCTTCTTCTCAGGTAGCAGTTTCAGCAGCATGTAAAGCGAAGGTTCAATATTGCTTTTTTGATGGGAGTAAGACCTTTACAAGTGCATGTTTCCCCCCCTTGCAACAATCACTGCCACACTTGGCAGTTCATTTGGGTAACTCCAGAGGTCGTCGTGTCGAAGGGGGAGAACAAGGGGAAGGAAGGGGGAGGAGTCAATAATAAAATCAAGTAGGGGCGCAAGGGTTAAGTAGGTTAATGGTACAAAGCGGTGCACATGACACCCGCCAACTTCATTAAACCTTCGCTTCTCGGTTTTTCTCGGCAACATTTTTGTTTACGATGTAATTGATGCACTCAGATTTTGGAAATCTGGCTGAGAGATCAGGTAACACTCACCTGGTGTCATTTGTCCGTTATTAGTAGCAGGTTACAGACGTGTAGCAATTAATAGCAGGTTTCTGACAAGTCCCAGTTAATAATAGCTGTTATTGACAAGTAACAATTACTAGCAGTCTTTGGACAGCAACAGTTACCAACAGCAGCTCTTTGACAGGTACTGCTAAATACCATTTATGAGCCAAATAGCCCTTAACAACGACAGGTTCTTGACAAGTAGCAGTTAATAACAGTTCTTTCAAAGTAGCAGTTACATAGGAAATAACAATTGCTTTAACTAGTGCTATAATACCTGAAGAACTTTCTAGAATTCACTTATAAAATAGGTTTTGTTAAAAATAGCAGTTGCTTGATAAGTAACAGTTAATAATATCTAAAATAAGATATAATATACAGGGTGTTTCAACTTTTCTGTCCGAACAGTTATCGGAAAATTGCACGTAGCTGCTACTTTGTAAGCAGTGATTTGTCGGAGAAATTGGGAATGGGGAAAAAGAGGGTCACACATCCCATGGCATGGGTGACCCTCTTTTTTCCAGACCTGACCCTCAAATTTCAGCGGGCAGCACGTATGCCACTTCAACCTACGATTCGCAGGGAATATTCCCCGTTCCTCCGAAAAAATCACCGTTTGCAAGTCACTGCTTACAAAGTAACAGCTACGTGCAATTTTCCGATAGCTGTTTGGACAAAAAAGTTGAAACACCCTGTATATAAGAAAAACAAATATCTCTTTGGCAAGTATCAGCTACTAATAACATCTCTGGCAATTATCAGTTACTAATAACAGTTCTTTGAGAAGTGACTATTAACAATAGCCGTTATTTGAGCAATACAGTTTAAAAAGCAGTTATTTGAGCAATACAGTTTAAATAGCAGTTATATGAACAATACAGTTTAAATAGCAGTTATTTGAGCATTGCAGATTAAATAGCAGTTATTTGACCAATAGTAGTTAATCCATAGTCATTTGGCCAATAGTAGTTAATAAATAGTTATTTGGCCAATAGTAGTTAATAAATAGTTATTTGGCCAATAGTAGTTAATAAATATTTATTTGGCCAATAGCAGTTAATAAATAGTTATTTGGCCAATAGCAGTTAATAAATAGTTATTTGGCTAATAGTAGTTAATAAATACAGTTCCTTAAGAAATAGCAGCTACTTCTCACTGGAGTTTTTTATAAGTACAATAGTGCTTTCTGGGAAGCCCTTATAAAGTAGCGTTTTGTTAACAGTAGCAGTTTTTTGACCAAAGTTGCCAATTATCTCACATTCTGACCCTCCTCCTATGCCCAACTACCAACTATTTTTGTAAGCCCAACACATCAACAATACACGTGAACTTGACTGTTACACACACAAAAAAAGAGATAGTAGCGAGAAAGAATTCAGCTCACGTAACCAGCATAATTACATCCATACCCTGCCTCAATGTAAGCCTCTAACACATTCACACCCCCTTTGTTTCCATCCAGAAGACTATTAGGGGGAAGCCTCCCCCTCTCTCCACCCCCCCTAGAATCCATTGTAGAAGGGGTTGGGGGAGTGTTGAATGGCCTGCAACAATTCACTATACGGCTTAGCAACACAAAAGAGCCTTACGCACTTGAACTAGCTCGCATGAAAATAATCATCCTCCTGCTTCAATGGCTACTCGCTTTTTTTTTTAAAAAAAAAAGCAGTTACCACCCTTAGCAACTGTAATAGAT
>KZ538817.1:74324-132643 GCA_000934665.2 Catajapyx aquilonaris | reverse complement strand
AGTCACTCCATTGCATCTCTGCCAGTTTCTGCACCAATGCTCTCATGGCTGAAGTGGCAGCCTCCAGAAGCTCCGAATCCTCCTCTTCTGGTAGGGAAGCTCCTCCTTGCTTAAACACCAGGCTGCTTAGATTCTGCCACACATCATACAGCAGTGGGGCTCCCCCTAGTTCTTCCACATCCAGGTTGACCACCAGGTTATGCAGGCATAAGAAAGAACGGCAACGCAGTGTGGCAAGCTTCACCAGCACCTTGCGGCCTGCTTCATCTTCCTGCAAGACCTTCATGTTGTTTTCTGCAGGAAGATTTGCCTTGCACAAGACCTTATTTATGAGGTCATGCTTCACAACAGCTTCATGCACCTGAAAAATGGAACATAGAATCCAAATGAAGTTTCACACTGGGTAGACACTTGGGCAAATGATATAAATGTATAATACATGTAGGGAAGCTCCCAAGGAGGATTTCTGTTGCACCAGCCTGTCCTACTGGGAGCGACTTTGCCTTAGGAAGGTTCAACCTGACCCCTACATGCCACTCTCTACTGCCAACCCAAATTGAAGATGGCTGACTATTGAGCTACAGCCAGTCAGCAAAAAACTGAGTTAGATTTGCAAGTTCTACAAGTATTGGACAAGTTTTTGGTGCGAGGGTGGAGATGGGAAAGGGTGTTTCAGGATAGGTCATATGCCATGCACAACTATTTTGTGCAGGTTATGAATGTCAAAGGTTGCTGTGATTGAAATGATGGAACATACTAGCTGGCTTTGAGGCCTACTTCTTCAACTAATGCAGTTCCTAACCACCATTTGAATCTGTGAGTGGTCTTTTCCAGCTATGATAAAGACTGGCGGAAATCCACATGCTATCATACCTGAGGCCTGTTGGGTCCCTAGCCTAGCCTGCAGAAATATACCTACTTTATTTTGTTGTTGTAAGCTCTATCTGTATGTTATTCCACATCACTGTAAAAATTTACTTGACACTGTTTTTATCAATAATAGTTTTGTTGAAAGAGTGACCCAATATCCAGGCACAATTCCCAGTCAGAAAGGGTAGGAGTGATTTCAGTTAGCGCATGACCAGTGCATACCAAATAGAGGTAGGAGGGCCCCTGCAGGTAAGAGAGTGCCAGGTGGGAGCTCTCCTAAAAACCATTTATACAACTGGGCCATAGCGAGCTTACCTCAGATGGTATGCAGAGTCGCAATTTGTCATCCAAGGTACAGTCATGGTCCAGTTCCCCCTCATTAAAGTTGTCATCACTATAGTCTTCCTCTTCCTCTGAGACTGAGTCACCTTCTGTCAGGGAGTACGCATCCATAAGTGATAATCCCATCAATCCCACAACCTAAGCAACTCTGCAAGCTAGGTTATTTCACAGATACTTTTTTTTTTTTACTTTGATAACTGGGTGACTTGCAGCCAATTAGCTAATTGCAATAGGAGAAATCAATTTAACAGCCACACTTCCATCCCATTCAAGCATCTGGATTTGGTCCAACTACTTTACGGAATCTTGTGTAAACACAAATCACTCCAGATTTCAGGGATTCCTGGATATTCCTAACACTTATCAATAGAGAACGGATTTCTAGGTTTTTACCTACTTTTTCTTTTGTAGGCAGAACACCGGAACCAAAATATCTATCCGTTTCCTAACACAAGGACCTAAAAAATCGTAGTTTTATAGAACCTAAAAATGCCTATTTCGGGTGTTGGGACCTAAATGGCCTATTAGCACCTATTAGTGCCTATTTCGACCTTTTTCACGCCATTCGGTAAGATTTTCGAGAGTTTTGCAGGTTTTCCGTTCAAGGAATCCCTCCCACTTCAACTTGTGACAAGCGAAGAAGCGGTTGATCGGCAAGATCCCAGGTAATATGCCGTTAACAGCTATTGCGACTCGAAATAACTGTTATTAATAGCCGTTAAATAAGCTGCTACATTCGGCCCGACGGGTTTTCTATCGGCCATATCGGCTCCCCGTGAGGGAGCATCTTAACTGTCGCCGAAAAGCTGCGATTAACCAACGAAAATATGGAATAACTGCTAGTTTGTTACTGTGCTGCAAAATTCCATTGTGTAGAAATTAAAATAAATTAGAACCAGCTTGATTTATAGTGCCTATTTAAGAGCCTATTTTGACTGTTTTCAGGGCCTAAATGCCGACCTATTTGAGGGTTTTTTAGAACCTAGAAATCCGTTCTCTACTTATCAATGTTATGCAGAATCCCTTACTTCACAAAAATCTACTTTTCCCTCTTCCCTGCTCCATGTGGTACTATTTTTGCCAACAATGATAGAGCCAGTGCATAAATGATGTTATTATTTTATATAGGACCCTTTACCTTCAGTGCAACACAAGTTGGTCAATGTCTCCACTGCAATCTGCTGTGAAGTGAGAAAGTGGTCAAGCTCCTTCTCTGCTTGCAAAAACTTCTTTGTAGTTGTCCCATCCAAATCCATATCTTCACCCTTCCCATTCTTCAGAAATGCATCCCCACTTCTACCACTAGAGACAATACATCCTGCAAAGTCTCCTGCCCTTCGTCTGTGGTCCTCTTCTAACGTGCCTGCAATTGTAGCAACCACCTGGTGCAGGAGAATGGGATCCAGAGTGGCAGCCTTGCCTAAGCTGAAGTTCAAGATTATCCCCGTTATGAGAATCTTGTACAGCAGCATGTCTGGCGAATCTCCTTCCACCTGCAATTGCTTTTGTAGGTGGCTCTCCAACTCACTGCCCTGTTCCACCAACCCTGGATTATCTTCTGTCACAGTGTGAAGACAATGTGCTGAAATGAAAGGAGGAGGATTAAACTACAAAGTTATGCAGCTAATTAATAGGTGCTTACCAACAGAGAGGCGAATTTCTGGGTCTGCTGCCTGTGTGTCAAGGTAGTTGAATAGTATTGGAAGGAGTCCTTCTCTGTTGAACACTTTAACAGCCACATCGTTACTCTCACTGAAATTCAAAGCAGGCATCACTCCAAATTGGGGTGCGACCAAAGCCACAAAAAGGCATACCAAAGATTCCACAGGAGGTTCACCACTTGGATGAAAGTGTCTGTCTGCATGTCAGACTTGACGTGGCCATCCTCTGCCTTGCTTTTGGGCGCCCAGTTGGTATACTCCTGCAAAGTCAAATGTAATTATGTCTGAGTGCACCAGAAACGTGGCCAGTCTCGTCTTGTGGCCCTGGGAGTCTGACACAGCCAAATTGTTTCTGCTAATTGCCTCCATCCAAAAAGTGGGCACCTTAGCAACTGCAGGTGAGTAGGGGATTGTTTGTCAATAATTCAGGCAACTTGCTGAGAACTCAGCTTTTGGAAGCTGCATTGGGGTAGAGCAGAGGAGGCAGGGGAGGGAGGGGTCCATCTCCATCCCAGCGTGGCAATGGCAGGAGATAACTTAGATGAAAGCTGCGCTGCCTTCCTCCCACATCGCCTGCATTTCAATTTTCCCTGGGCAGCATTAGCGTAATTACACATAAGCAAGAGAGAGGGCCAGAAGAGGAGAAGACAGAAGAGAGGAAGGCTGCGGTGATTTCCAAGATAATCCCTCCAGCCTCCTCACCGTATGTGATGGTCTGCGGAACCTGAGAATAAGAAAACGCCTGGCGTCTGCTATCTTGTCAGCAAAAACCTTCACCGGCCCACTCTGGGGGGGTACCCCAAGAGACCCTCTCCTCTTCTATCCCATCTCCAGGCTAAGCCCCAACATTAAATCTCTAGTTTTCACTCTCTCTCTCTCTCTCTCTNTCTCTCTCTCCCCTCTGATTTGAGAGAATGATAAAGAATGCCGGGGCGAGATGGAGGTTTCCCATAAGTTCCATCCGACAAGTTCGCTGCAGCTGTGGGGCGTAATCACCTTTGCTCTGTGCAAAGCCCCATGTCTCATGGCAAACTCACGAAATGTAAATCCTTTAGTCCCGAGGGATTGCGCCCAGAAAATGAAAATGCAGCGACGTGCCACGGGAGTTCATTTAAGATACTTAGGAAGGAGCTTAATGTTTAAGCAAGCGGGCGAGGAAGAGAAGTAGGGCCAAGAAGAGGAACTTGCACCCGGAGTTGGAGCCGCCCTCTGCCCCCTTCTTCATTTCCCTCCCTCTCTCCCTCAGGAGGAACGGCCACCTCATCCTGATGAGTCTTTCAAGGAGCAGCAACCTTCAGTCAACACACAGATGTCACGCGAGGGTCACACTGTTTGCGCGCCTGGGGCATAGCAAATAAGACGTCGCACCGCCACCAGAGGGTGGCCCCTCTCTCCAGTCAAGGGGACAGCCCGGGTTGCCCACTCTTCCGGTATTTCTCCCGGAATATTAGCCACACTTATGCAAATGGATTGGCGCCCCCCCGCGAAAAGGATACCGAGCTCTCCAATCAACTCGCTAAGCATGCATCCGGAGCTCTGGGGACGCAAACAAACTTCCTGAATACCCCTCGTATAATCAGGTTTACATTGGTATTACACGGTTAACAGTTGCTCAGGGATTACGGAGAAGTAACTGGCTGCTGTTTCCGGAAGTTTCAGTAATCCCCGCCAAAATATACACAGCAGTCCCTACACCCGCCCACCTACCTCCTCCTCAGCCCCCCAAGGTCTATACCGCTCTATACCTTAGGCATCTCGCCTAAGTTTCTCTCAACAGTCGCGAAATCCTAATATCAATCTGGCACTTGGGGACGGGTCCGCGCAAACACAGCAGGGGGTGGGGGCTGTAGGCGGCAGCAGGGGGACAGACAGGACTTTGTGTCCTCTCTCTTCTGCTCCTCCATCTTCTTCCTCTTTTGACCCCCACTTCCTCCTAAGTCCCCTCCCTTCGGCTCCACCCTGGGATTTTCGCAGAAGCTCAAGTTAAACACAGCGTCAAATTACATCCCCCTCCTTCCTTCTCCTCCTCCTCCTCCACCCTGCAACCGGTATACAGACTCGGGATTGCACTGCCAAGGATTAGTCTCCTTCCCACAAGACCATCAATACTGCATAACAGGATGCTGTATTTCACCCCCTGTCTCCCGAGACAATGTGCGAGTATTCCAGAGCAGCCTCTCTCTAATTAAGGCGCAATTGGCTAGTGGCTGCTGGATAGAAAATTACGCCGCCGAGTTATGAGGCAAGGTCGCTGAAAACATTAGCTGAAGCCGGCTGTGAATCATAGCCCGGATATCAGGGCCCGCCGCCGGTTCTTCTCCGAAATATGGCTCGGAAAGGTGGGCTAATCATGGCCGCCACACGCACCTTCTCCGAGCTCCAGAAATATTCAAATAGACCCACGTTGTCTCCTACCCCACTATGTGTTAAGACGGTATTAATTGCTCTCCGGATTATAATTATTGTTGGGGCAGTCGAGTGTGAAAAGACCAAGCGACTACAACATTCCAAGTAAATCCCCGTTTTGGTCTAAATGCGTCTCAGCAACTCTCCAAATACGTAACCTATATGCGCCACAGCAACCCACAAGTTGACCCATTCTGACCTACTTACTAATCTAATACTGGCTTCACGAGCTTAATGTTCCTAGTTTCACAACGGCAGAAGTTCCATTATCTTTAAAACTGAACCACAAATTGCATAAGAATATGCTGCATATACCATTTACCATATGAAAATCTCACTGACACTGAATTTGTTCCTAATTCTAAATTGAACGAATATATGAATTTCCTGCGCTTCGTACCGGACGGTCCCCATAGAAGATTTGCAAATAATATCAAAGACACCAAAGTGTTCAAGAGGTACAACATTGGTAAAACATATCCATCTCCCCCTTTTCTGATGTGACTTTGAGCCGCCAAACAACGGCTACAGATCATTACAAGAGTATAGAGACGGGCCATCGCTATCCTGAGACTCGGGCAACCCAACCGGCAGACGCGTTGCCAGTTGCCTAAACTGGAGGCGCAAATACTTCCCAAGTTCAATCATCCGGCCATTAGCAGCAGGAAAGAGTCACGCCCCGTCACGCCAACCAGTCCCTTTCTCTCCAAACCAGGCAACAAACCACGCAAAAACATCAATCCCAATCCACCCAATTACCACCTTTACCCCTTTCCCCCCAAAAAAACCCCGTCCCGAAAGCTTGAAACGCGTAGTTTTCTACGTCCTCCCCCCAAAAAATCCCCTGCCATTCCGCATTGGCTGGCTGGAAGCTGATAGCAGCATGCAAGCCAGCACCTGACACATCCAGCAGTCCTTGCGGGCTGTCTTTGCACCGGCGGTGTAGATGACCACTTCATCACGTGGGGGTTGATTAGAGTGCATTGGTCCGTCGGGAGTCTGTCACGCCATCTATCTCTCCCCCTCTCTCCTTCCCCATGCATTCATGCCGGGGTCTCTCTCTCCCATAAGAGACCGCGCTAGCGAGAGGCCGGAAAAAGAGAAGAGAGTAGCTGTAGGGCTTGAGGGGCATCCCCAGGCGAGTCCGGGCCCCATCTTTTCCTCTTTGGACTAAAATCCATAACAGCGTTTCATTTCCCAGGAGCGGTCTCCTCGCGCCGAAAATGACATATTCCGGGGCAACGAGTCATCCGGGCGAGGCTGCGTGGGAGCCATCCATCAGCTGGGAATGAGCCCCGGAGCCATCACTCCGGATGGCCCTGTCAGCAACGCCTCCCGGAAAAAGCGCCTCCCAGTGCCCCCCCTTATTCGGATGGGAGGAGGGCCTCTCAGGTGCCTTTTCCCCGGTATATAAATATGACTGGATTACAATATTTCCTCTATCTTGCCCTCCCTCCCTTTTTCTTTTGTGTGTCCCCGGCGCGGATTCCCAAACTTAAATCTTGGGGGCCGGAGAAAAGGAGGAAATACTTCCCGGAGTCCCGGAGAAAGTCCCGGAGGAGTGCGATGAAGTGCAGGCGCGAGTTTAATCCTTATGCTGAGGGAACCGCCAACTCCCAACGCATTAAAGTTAAGCAGAGCAGATCTCAAGGGGACCCCAGGGACGCCATTAATGACTGAAGGGACTGGGATTTACATATGCGAGCCCTGAAATGCATTTACTTGCTTTGCATAAATCTTAAGATTTTGAAACTGGGAAATGAGCTCTGAGATTTCGAGCTGTTTTGAGACATCAATTTCCTCCCCCCCCCTCCCTCCCTCTCTCTCCCACCGCCCACCTAACCCTGCCCCCCCTGGCAAGTCCCTCTGCAAGCCTGCAGAGGTTCAAGGCTTAGCCTCCACCCCGCCTCTTGTGATGACTTCATATTTTATTTTGTACTCCTTTCCCCAGACCTTCCCCTGCTTCCCCGGCCTCTCCCCCCACCTGGAGATCTGCTAATCTAATGCCGCCTCCATTGCCCACCTGGAAAGAGGATTTGGCTTCATCCATTATGCATTCCTTTTCCAACCCTGCCGCTATTTCGCCTTCCTGCACTACATAAGACCTGTTGAAAAGACAATCATAATTATTACCGGATTTTAGGATCAAATGACCATATACTATATCGCCCAAGAGCAAGGTGGGGGACGATTCCTCCACTCTCTGCGACAAATCCGGGCTCAGCTTGACCAGGGTCCAGGCTGAATCAACAAGTGTCCACCAGCTCCCCACCCACGTGCCTCATCCTTTTCCCCCACGTTCCGCAGCATACATTTGCATAATTCCACGGGGGTGGTTACCCGTACCCTTCATTTGCACCTAGCCTGGAATCCCTCATTTTGACCAAGTCTGCGGCGTAGTCTTCCTTCTCTTCCTCGGCAACCCCCAGAAGGGAGAAGGGGGGAAGGATGGCGAAAAGGGGGGGGTTCTCGCAAATGGCTGGTGCCTGTAATTCGCGAGGCCGTCAGCTGGCTCCCTGCGCCGCTAAATCTTCATCCGGGCGCACAAAGCAAGCAGTCCGTCTTCAGCCCCTCGCCCCAACGAGCCCAGGCGTCTCCGGAGACGCCTCTGGAGCGCCTACCAAGACGAACGGGGACGCCTTTGCTCCACCTACCTACCCTCTCTCTCCCCCCTAAAATTCAGGGGGCTTGCCAGATACGTACAGCCACAATGCCATGTCTCCTCCTATCTACCCGCTTTTGTCACGAATCACGGTGGGGCGTCTTTTGGATGAATATTTGGGAAGAGGAGGATCTCCATTTGAATTTTCGCGCCAGTCGCATCTAATGCAGAGTGTGGCAAATCTTTTGCAGTGTTATTCGTAAATGTCCAACTTGATGATATACCCTGACACAATGAGTGTCATTGGTTGTACTTGTCAAATTTTTATTCAAACATTGCAGAAAAAATCGTCGCAAATATTTGCCCATGCCCTCATTCTTCAGGAATTCAGTCAACATCCTGTACCTGCCATGGCATGTAACTCACATCTTCAATTATAAAACTTGCTATGCTTGAAATGACCTTTCATGTATTTAATGTTGTCAGTGCTATGATCCTAAATTCCTGATAATAGGCGCCAACTAGCGGAACTTAGCGATCTGCCAATTGTTGTTTTTACCTTTTGAAACCTTCGTCACAAGACTTTGCAATCATATGCTTCTCATATTGCCAGCTTCCCTAAAATGCACTAATAAGGTCTTGAGTTCTGATGAAACAGATCCAGTGAGAGAGGATAAAAAAATTTTCAGCCCATATATTACAGATGGTGCTCAATAGAAGGCACACATGCAAAACCCTGTAATGCCCACTGGGTCATATCTGGCACACCATTTAGTGCAATTTTTGCAATTTTTATATTTCCTGTAAGTGCCAAATTGCACTAAATGGTGTGCCAGATATGACCCAAGGGGCATTACAGGGTTATAAGAGAAGATCATGTATCAAGTGCTCAAAATAATCTTCATGCCTGTGCTGTGGTGTGATATTGCAACAGAAAAATTAATGAACCAATTAAAATATCCTCAGCAACTTAATTTGAAAATTCATTCCACAATCCTGTTTATTAATTGTAATGTTTCCTCATCTATACATGTTACTCACATTTAGCTGTTAGTTGTGGTTATGATAAAAAGCATACAAAATTAAAAATTAATACAATGAGAACCAAGCATTGCCTCAGCATAAATGATAAAACAAAGTCATTAATTGTAATTCAGTTGCATAATAATGAGAGAGGATCTTATTGCACCAATTATTATACCAATGAGAGCATAACTCCCTTAGGGGAAAACTGCAATCCTTACAATTGAGACTTCTGTGACGAATTTCTGAGCATATCACCAAATAATCACTACAAATAAGCCCACTCCTTATCACCACAATCTAAACATGAATGCCACATGCTTGCAGTAACGAAATTTTCACCTACCCGCTTCAGCAGCACGACAATGGATGTCATGACATCCTGCTCCACCATGAAGTCACACATTTCTTCTCCACATGTGCTCAAGTTCCTTCAAGCAAAAAAAGAAATAGTTTTGCATTTGACAGAACAAATCACATATCGTATGACCTATAACTTACCTCAACGCTCCAGCAGCAACATGTCGCACTAGGCAGCTAGTGTCCAGCAGCAATGGAGCAACAATGCGGATCAAGTCATGCTTTAGTATTTCCTCCTGGAACTCGGGGCACTCAACATGCTGTGCCAAGGTGCTCAGAGCACATTCCTTATCCTCAACAGTAGCTCTCTGCAACTGCATTCAAAAAGAATAAAAATCAGTACATTAAACATTCTTGCAGATTTTTCTTGTAAACACTACTCCATGCAGTCCTTTATAAAATGCACACTTTTCTTCTGCATTACTGATGAGACGGAAAATTATGGAAAACTTGAATGCCAAAAAGTCAAGGTCAGGACAGTACGCATTCAATTCACATAATTGTTTAAAAAAATAATTGGGCAAGACAAAGATGGAAGTGGTAGGAAGGGAGAGAACTTTTTTTTTGGGCTCACTTTGATTGCATAATTTGGGAAGTAAGCCTGGATTGTATTGTGTTGCAGAAAATTATGGATGCAAAGCAAGCCAAAGTAAAACACTTGAAAGTTTTGAAGTCAACTAATGAGTATTACAAGCTGACTCGTGTGCAGCTGACGTGTCAGAGCGTTGGCCAGGTTCGGCTGTTGGGGAGGAATGGCACAGGGTGCAGAAATGGGGAATTCGTCTCCGACAATCAAGCCTGGCTCGAGTTGTCAGTTCAGCTCCATACTGGCCTACCTACTGAATGACGCAAAGGGTCTACAGTAATAAGGAGGACAGTGGAGGGTAAATAATCTAGGGAATGGGTGGCACCGGAAGAGGGGGGAACAGGTGCAATAAACCCTTACTTTCCATCCAAAAAACTTCTGTTGGCCTGAGGTGACCTTATGGCTCATACTCCAATCTGACAAGTTAGTAGCCCAGAGTAGTAGTATTCAGCTTTTCATTTACAATAATTATTTGGTAGGTCAAAACTACTGCAAATCTTGCATGCATATCCAAACTGCCTATTTAAAAATGTCCTTGGATTGTGACCAGATTTGCACATATTTTCTTACACGCTAAGAGCAAGCAGGGAGCACAAAACCACTGTAAAACAAACGTGGCGGGATTGCGCTTATCAATTTTTGGTTAGTTTCTGTCAACAATAAATTAATAACGAGCGCAATATAGATGGATTTGTTTTACTAAGTTTGGTACTTCCTGCCCATAGTGTCATTTTAGTTTCAAGTCCTAAGCCATCTGAATCACTCACAATTTAACATTTTCAGGTGCAACCGCACTCTTCGACCATGCGACAAGTGTGGCCTGCGCACCAACCTGACCAAATGTTACGGAATACCAGTGGGAAGTGGTTATATCCATGCGCACATCCTGCAGGTAAATTTACACCAGATTGCAACACACATCCCAATCTGCACTGAATCACCCCAGTGTTTGGCACCCACCCAAGAAACATGTCACCAGATGGTATCACACTGGCGGACCCCATCCCAACCGGTCCCAACACAGGGCATGCACAATAATTGTTGTGATAATTCACCTGGTCCAGCACGGCCTGCACCGTGTCCCCTGGTGTGGCAGGGCCTCTCCTCCTCCCAGTCTCCATCATCATCTCCTCCTCCCCGTCGTCTCTTCCTCTCCCTCCGAGGCCCATGGGGTCCGACGACGCTCCCCTGAACCTCCTCCTCTGCGGCCTCACCTTTCCCATGGCCCACCACCACGTCAAGGGGATCCCTCCTCCCAGTCGCGGTCAACGATCGGCGGCCTGCACGAACCGCACGGGGACGACAGAGAGACGTAGCTTCAGCGTGGTCTGGCTCAGGAGGCCGCCATCTTAGGTGGAGGGGGAGGGAGTCGGCGGGAGGGGGAGGATCGGGGAGGGAAAAGCAGGGTTGCCGCAGGACCATTCCACGCGCCCATTTTGAACAGAGGACTATGTCGTTCTAATGCAGTTCAAAAGCATTATTAGCTAGGAAATGTATATGTTTAAAAAATAACTGATTGTTGGGGTGCACATGACTTTTCTCCCCAAGGGACTTGGACAGTGCGGCCACCTGTATACTTTTAGCAACAGACGTGATCTAATGTTGCTTTAACATTGTAGGCAGCTTTATTAGGTGTACTGTACGAACTGCTAGAATGTGTTCGGTTCAAGTCATCTAACGCCTTGGGGGTAGGCTTCTAGATGACGGAAACATGCGATGGTGTGTCTTTTAAAGCAACCTTACCTTGTTGTATTGCAGTTCAAATATTGACTTAGAGCTAGAACATTGCTATGTTTAGCTTTGAGTCGTAAACAAGTGCCTTCTCAAACGTAAGGTAGCTACTGGTTCCGAAAACCCATGTAATAAGACTCTTCTAATATGGTATATTTTCTAATAATTTGTTGTTGGATAGCAAATTTCTTGAAACAATAATTGCTACCGATTATAAGTCAATAATTACTCTGATGCAAAATGCCTGTTGCAAATGAAATGAATATGCCAAAAGGGAAAATATCCGGGTGGACGACGCAGGGACTGAAAGGAAATATTTCAGCAGAAAAATGCGGACATGTTTTCCAACGATCTTTACTCATTACTTTTTGTAAACATATAGGAACCAACACCTCCAACAGCTGATTGGAATGTTTTTTTTTGTTTTTTTCTTTCATTTTTTCTTACTTTACAATAATGCAGGTATTGCTTATTTTTTGACGTATACAAATCAGCTTCTTGTGACATATCTACAGCATAAACTCAAAACTACCCTACTCCTTTTACATAATAATTATTATAATTATTATTTATTACAGTTGCAGAGAGAGGGTGTGTGTGGGGAGGAAGGCTAATATAATATTTTTTTTAGACTTGGAAATTCAATTCGGAAATCACCTCACCACATGAGCAACTAGCAACATTTTTTGTACTATCCTAAAAAAACTTAAACAAAAAAACAAGAGCACCGTCATGTACTGTACCTCCTACTCATTATGTACAAATTTTGGTCCCCAAAATATTCGCAGTTCAAATTGAGAGAGAAATAAGGAGGACCTGCTGCAGTGTATAATTTTCCATAAGTACATTCCCAAAACAGATTCTACTGAACACGATTGAGCCATTTATAAGTGTGTGTGGGTAGGGTTGGGGATGTTATGTACACATTCACGTCTCCTCCTCCTGTTTGACTTCCCGCTCTTGTTTGCCGTTGACTTCAGGAGACGGCGAATTGTCTTTGGCTGCTTCGCCATCCTCTTCGTCTTCGACAGCACTCGCAACACCATCGCTGTCACCCGCCACCTTGTTCTGAGCCCTCCTCCGTCGCCGGAACGCCTTGCCACATGCCCTATGAGACTTCATGTGAGCCTTGCGCTGCTCCTTGTGCTGGAATCTCCGGTTGCAACCAGGACACGCAAACTCCTCCTCAGCACCTGCTCCGTTCAGTTCCGATGCCGAATGCGTCCGGAAACAATGCTGCTGCATCTCAGCAGACGTAGGAAACACGTCAGAACACACCCCACACTTTACCCCTACTCCGGACATATCTCCGTGGCCCAACACGTGGTTCTCAAGTTCAGCCCTGAAGAAAAACTTTAATCGACACCTAGAGCAGTCGTAAGGTCTGGCAGCCAGCCCGTGCTCCAACATGTGCTGCTGCAAGGCTGCGGCCGCGGTGAAGACAGCGCTGCACAGGTAGCACGCGAATCCGGTACAGCCCTCGAACGTGTGCTCAATCAGGTGGCACTGCAGCTTCAGAGGAGTGTCCAGCAACTGTCGGCAGAGACGGCACTCGTGGTTGCTCCCTTCGGTCAGCAAGTGAGTGGCCACGTGCATCTGTATCTCCACCTCCGTCTCGAAGCTTCTCTGGCATTTGATGCAGGTGTAGGTCTTCTTGTGCAAGAGAAGGTGACGCTCCAGCTCCGCGACGGTCTCGAACTTGACGGCGCAGTCCTGGCACCTCAGCAGCTTCTCCTCTGGAGTGGTGGCCACAGGAGGATGGAAGCACTCCTTGCAGACGAAGCTGTTGGGCATCCCATTCTGGATCAGGTTTTGGCCCTCGGTCTGCTTCAGGCACACGCAGCAAGGGTACGTCGGCTGTTGGGAGTGTCGCTCTTCGGCGGCGTTCTTGGTGTGAAACTTGGCGTGCATACGGACCTCCACTTCGGACATCAGGGTCTGGCGGCATACCACGCACGGGAGGGGAAGGCCTCCAGGCGTGGTGTTGCTGCTGGAGGTACTGCTGCTGCCGTGCTGGTGCAGGTGGGTGTAGAACTGGTCCTCACTCTTGAGGGATTGCTTGCAGGCCGTACATGTACTCCCAGAGATAACCTGAAAGTCGGAGGATACAGTGTCAATGTGCGAGCGGACACGGAGGTCAACACCCATGAATATGCACAGTCATTTTTCACGTAATTACAGTTGTGAGTTCAAGTGCCAATTCCAGTTTTAGCAAAAAGTGACTGTGCAGCGAGTAAGTGGGACACAAACGGACAGCCTACCCAGGTTTCCGACAATCCCCAGAGACCTAAAAGGACACTTACGTACCAGCTGCTCTGGCGTCAGTTGATGCTTGCGGGTTGCAGCTCTACGCTTTCGGGTGCCCCTGGTAGGTCTGCAACCCTCCAGCATCAACGGAAAGGCAGTGCAGCCTCCGGGAAATTGGTACCGATCCGGATTGTACAGATCCTGAGCAGGAGTAAAAATCAGACCCGATTCCAAGCAAATAAAACCACGAATCAAGCTTTAGCTGAGGCTGGGATCCACAGTCTGCTCCATTGGAAAAATGCCGTATCTGCATCGCAGATGTGGCATTTTTGCTGATTGGTGGATCCCAACAACAACGACGCCCGTGTAAACCCATGACAACCCCCTCAGTGTTTCAATCAAATTTACCTTGCAGTGAGTCAGCTTATGTTCAGCCAGGATGGTGGCAGTGGGGCAGACCTCGTCGCAAATGTTGCACTTGTGCTTCCCAGTACCAGACTGGTGGGTCTTCATGTGGTTCTCCAGCTCGGTTCTGGACTTGCAGTTCTCGTTGCAGTAAGCGCAGTGCAGACTCAGTGCAGGAGGGCTCTTCTGGCTGGACCCACCGCCTCCTCCGCCCTTGATGTTGTGCATTTGCTTCCGATGCGAGGCCAACTCCGAGTCGGACCCGAATATCCGGTCGCAAATGTCGCACTTTGGGTCCTTCCTGGAACCACCGGAAGACGCCGGAGCCCCGTTGGTAGAGGCGCCGGCGCTAGTGGAAGCCACCCCGCCGCCGCCGCCTGCCCCGCCGTTCCGCGTCTTCCCGCTTTTGGAGGGGCTTCCGACAGAGCTGGTGCTGGTGCTGGTGCTGGCGGCGGTGACGGACAGGTTCTCCGGATCGGACGAGACCTGGTCCTGGTCTGCGTTTCCTCCGCTGTGCCTGCTCTGCATGTGCTTGTCCAGGAGGAACTCCACGTGGAAGGCGTCGTCGCAAAGGGCGCACTGGAACTGCTTCTGGTGCGTGGTCAGGTGGTACTGGAGCTCCATTTCGGCACCGAAGCTGGCGTTGCACAGGAGGCAGCGGAAGGGCTGGGCTTTTCGGAGGTGGGCCACCTTCACGTGGAGCTGGAACTCCATCTCCGACCGGAAGACTGAACTGCACGCGGTGCATTTGAACAGCCGGCACTCGTTGCTGTGCTTCACAGCGAAGTGGACCTGCACGTGAGATATGGACAAATGTGCACTCTGGTTCTACAACACTGATATACTGATCTGACTGATATTGGAATATGGAGCGAAACGATTGTACCAATGATTCTGAAACATGATGGGAGTGTTTCGGACAAATTGCATTATGCCCAATAAGGACTTCATCATTCGCTCGAAGCGCAATATGTCGGAAAGTATGGCACGCTACTGTTTCTGTCAGAAAACCATCGCATGTGGCATTAATTGCCGATAAAGATGATGGTGGGGTTTGAAGAAACAGCGAAAAAAAGACTGGCTCTATTGATTGTTTCCCAATAATTATTTCCCTCTCCAATCGACAGTATAGCCTACATAAAGATGATGTGCTGAATGGTATTCTACTGCCAATTGAAAACTACGACCATTACTTTCCGCCGGCTGAGATTGTACTCGCATTAATCCATTACATTTCATTGCCAAAATCGGTGACGGTTTCACTGTACATGTCTGCTACATTACGTAATCACATGTCATTATTAAAATTTTCTTATGTGCCACGGTGCCAGTAAATGCATCGGTGACTAGATATTAATACTGTTCGATGAAAAGTTTCTGTATGGTTCTCTATACACAGGAGAAAGATCCAACAATGGGACGGGGGTAGAATATGACCTATTACTCGCTCCAGTCACTCATGCGCACTTGACTTCCGCGTACAGACATGGATCTACCATTGGGACTGCGCATGAGTGACTGAAGTAAGTATTCCGTCACATTTAACCCCACCTCATTGTTACATGTGTGAACCTGGCATGTAGCCTACCCATCACTCGTGTGATTTTTCAGGTTGCGGTCGCGACATGATAAAATTCAGTACATTCCATCTTCAATTTTTCAAATTCCAGCCTTTATTGCTATTGCCTAGTTTACTTTCCGGATATATCTGGCCAGCAACGTACTCTATATAACTTACAATAGGCCACTGACACAGTTCAAAAATAAATACCGGCGATCTTGGCAACCCAAATGCAACCCCCCCAAGTAGTCGTAAGAGCCACAAAATTGCGAAAACATCGCACTGACCTGTATGGAAACCTTGGAGTCGAACATCTCCTTGCAGAGGGAGCACCGGTACAAGTGATGCGCATGGATGTCCATCAGATGCTTCTGCAGCTCGTCCGGCTTGCCGAACAGCTTCAGGCAGCACTGGCACCCGTACTCGGTGGCCGTGGCCAAGTAATGGGTGACCACGTGCGAGTCCAGCTGCTCTTCAGACGAGAACTCCCCTCGGCACTCGCTGCACACGTACTTGTGCACCACCTCGTCCAAATGGGTCTTCAGATGGGTACGAAACGACTCAAAGTCCGGAAAGGCCGCGTTGCACTGGTTGCACAGCAGGGTGCCAGGGTGCTGGTACTGCCCGAACCCGCCCAGGGGCGGAGGCAGGGGCGGCAGGAGAGGGGTGGCCGTACCGCTGGTGGAGGCCGACCCGGACTCCCTGGCGGCAGCAGCAGCCCCGCCGTCCGACTTGCTCTTCTTGCTGGGCGGTCCTCCCGAGGAGCTGTCGGGGCTCTCGGACTTGGTGCTCTTCTTGCTGAGATCAGTGGGCTTGAGCTGGGGCGGAGGGGGCAGCCCCTGGGCGCCCTTGTTGTTGCCGTGGAACAGAAGGAAGTGCTCGGCGAAGGCGGTGGCGCTGGGGAAGGCCAAGGCGCACTGGGCGCAGAAGACGTTCTCTTTGGACTTGGCGATCAGGCTGGTCAGGCTGTGCACGGTGAGCGTGTGCTTTTGGAGGAGCTGGAGGCTACCGAATTTCATGGTGCAGAAGTCGCAGGAGAAGGGCAGGTTTGCCCCACCCGCGCTGCTGCTCCCGCCCGACCCTGGGCCCAACAGCCCCAGCCCCAGGCTGCCCAGGGAGGGGCATAGTCCTGGGGACGGAGACATCAGCGGGCTGCCGGTCATGTGGCACCGAGCGAACTCGCTGAAGTCGCCATTTAGAAGCGGACCTGAAACGAAAGACTAGTTCCCAATCTGCTCTGACCTGCTCCGTATGGTGAGCTTACCGTGCATGGCCTGCACGTGTAGTTGGAGGGCTTCCATGGTGGTGAAGCTGTCCTTGGTGCAGTATATGCACGCCAGCTTCGGCGTGGGGAAAGGCAGCAGGTCTCGGATTTGGTGGTGAGGCGACGGTGTAGGTACCTTCTCGCACTTGTGCGGTGAAGCAGCAGGACTACCATCTCGATGTATCTGGATGTGCGACTATAAAGCATCACGGGCACAGTGACAAGACCGGCCATCCCCTCGGTGACAACAGCATCTTAATACCGTGCGTACCTGCAACTCTTCGGCGGTTCCGAACGTGGCGGTGCACTGCAGACACCTGAAGGGTCCTGGGCTTGGAGTGCTGGACTCTTTCTTGTGGTTCTGCATGTGCGACGTGAGGGCCGCAGCGGTGTTGTAGCCCCGATTGCAAACAGTGCATTGGAAGGGTTTCTGGTTGTCGTGCGTTTTCATGTGAATCTTCAGGTGGTCGCTGCAAAATATCAGAAGTTTGTACCTCGAAACCAATTCGAGCATTTTCTGATAGATCGATATCGACAACGCCTACCTCCTGGAGAATGCCGACTCGCAGTGAGGACACCGGTACTTTTTGTCCCCGGTGTGAAGTTTCAGGTGCCGGTCTCTACTCCGCTTATGCTTGAACAAACGGTTGCAAAAGTCGCACTTGAAGGGCATTTGGTCACTGTGGGTCTGCGAAGAAAAGATCGTTCGATACGGATTAGCCATGATGTCAAAATAGACCTTAAATATACCCTAAGCTGTTTATCTGCGGTACTGACGTCCAGTATTAGAACACATACATCGTGTGCGCAATGTACTCTGGAAATATTATTCCTGTCGAGCCCCCCCCATTTATCAGCACCTACTTAAGACTGCCCTTGCAACTCCCCTGAATAACAAACTCTTCCCGGAATGACGTGATATCATCGCCCAGCATCGTGAATCCGCACGACAGCGCTTCTATTATGTAAATCCGTCCGGCCATTCAGATCCACGCCTCGAGTAAGAGATTCTTCCTCCCAATAAGAACCAAGAGAGGAACAAATTTTTGACCTATATATTTTTTTTGCCAGTTTGTTCAAGGGCTCTCTCACCTGCTCGTGCTTCTTGAGGTAGGAGAGTCGGGGGAAGGCCTTGTCGCAGAATTGGCATGCGTAAGGTGTGGCCTCGGTGACCCCGATGGTGAAGCTGAGCTCAGCCTCGGGGGCATCGGTGGTACTGTTGGGAGTGGCACAGGAGCTGCCCGGGGACAATGACGTCTGGTCCTCCGGAGTCTCCGAACGCCACGAGGACGCCGCTTCCGTGCCCAGGGCTGAAAAAAACAAGAAAACAGGTTGACTTCACCTGCATACTGGCTATTGTTGATGAAAAATCCAGAGGCTGTCCCAAATTTGAGTAGGTCCTAAGCACCCTGTCGGGCATGCCCATCGATTTGGATGGTACCGAGGGGGAAAAGGGTAGGCACGGATTGATAGCTAATTCGGAACACTTAGCATCCCACCGCGATTACATTTGTAAAATCTCTGGCGAGTTTGGGCTCAGGGGTGTTCCTAAATAATCCACATGAAGCCTGTCCGGCGAACATTTCAACCTTTCGTACCGGTGGCAAAAAAGGACGGTGGGCTGCCGAACACGGGGGCGACGACGTTCACGCAGCTTTTCATTCCCAATTATTCGTCGACGTCAGCGCGTCGACCTGCGGTTTGCCCAACATAAATTATACATCTTCCTGTCGTGCACCCTTCGCTCTGCTCTTAAATCAATGCGGGGCCGGGGAGTACGGACAGGACACGAGGCGCGTTAATTGGCAAACATCACTGGGTGCACGTGAAAGGGGAGGGAGGACCTGATGGCCCACGGGGTCCTTGCTTCTCTCTCCCAACCGTCGCTGCTGCCGAGTGTCAATGTCGACTCTTGCCTAACCAAGAATTAACGCCACCGGCGACATCCCAAACCCGGAACAAATCACTGAGCTTTCCCGACCCGGCAATTGCGCGAGGGCTCATTTGTTCCAGAAATTGGGAAGGACCGATGCAGCCGCAGCAGGTCGATGTCGAAGGTGATCGATTTGGAGAAGGAGAGACGAGTGTCGAGGATGGATTTCTACGGTTTGGATTTTCCGGATTTGATGATTATAGGGGATGCAAGCACAATCAAGTTGATGTAATATTGGCTTACAAATTTTGCTATCAATTGGCATTTGCACCGGAGTAGTTTCATGTTGCAATTCGTATCTTGTAGCTTCAAATAAATATGGGTGTAAAAATCAACAGCAACTGAGGTTTCGCATAATGACCCCCATTGCGTACGTGTGTGCCACTAGCTACATAATGAATTAGAGATCGACAAAATCAACTAGGCCTACAGGCTAATTGCGTCTCAGTATATGTCACGGAGCCTAGGTCCGACAAGTGCGCACATTTCTCACCACCCGTACTTATAGGGTCACTTGTAGGTGAAACGTGAATATTAAAACAAATCAATGTAACTGCGTGCCTTCCAATGTCTCGTAAGTGACGCACGATGTAATGACAGCGGAAAAATCGGAATATTTATCGCAAGTTGCATCTATATGCACCACGAAAGCTAGCAGAATATACCACTGCGCATTTAATCTCACTCGAGATCCACGTTATCCTTACCACCCGCTAATCAGGCTCTCAGAGTGGATTACACTACTAATCTCAAGTAACCTATTTCAGCGCAGCCTCCAGTCATCACCGCACTATAAATAGCCTTAATATTGAGACACCACATAACCGCAACATTCTCATTCGATACGTCAAAACAATATCAGGCGACAAACAGGATTGACTTGCATGGTCCACTCTTCGGATTGATATGCCCGCCAGATTAGCCTCGTGCTGCGTCTGCGTTGCCAACCCCGCGCGGAAAAACCGCCAAAAAACTGTTCAAATCCGCGTACCTTTCAGATCCGAATCCTCCGCCGTCTGATTCTCCTTATTGGCCTGAATCTTCTCAATCAAGAGCTCCAACTTGGTGCTGTTTCCCTTGAACAGCATGACTGGACTGACCTCAGGGTCACCCACATTCACACAACTCACAAACAATCACTGGTGCACCAGCAGACACACAAGCACCAGACCGCCCCGGGAGAATCCCCGCCTCTGACTGCCTCTCGCCCAGACCTCATTGACGATCCGGTCCCTGAGTCCCAGTGGGCCCTGGCTGGCCTGCCATTGGCTGCTGGGTCCCCACCACGTGGGACGCCTTGGCCCCTCTGGGGGTCCCCCCTTTTGCGCCCCCTCGATGATGCCAGAAAACGCACCAGTCATCCACCCCCTACTGAGACATTGCCAGCTGGAGGAAAGGGTGGGCATTTTTTACATTCAGATTTTTGGTGACTGTCGTCAAGAGGCTGCCACCATCAACTTATAATCGGCTTATGAGCCCCCGAAAAAAAAGCGGACGTCATTCACACGGTCCACACGGACCACACAGGCGTGAAAAAAGGTGCTTGAACCTCATAATCAGTGGGATGGAGACAAGCACGTGCAAATCTAAGATTGTTTCTCATGGGGGCGAAAGTTAGGTTGATGGAGCAGACAAAAGGGGACATAAAGCAGACCACCTAATCGACAGGTAATTGCATCCTTGCAGTGAGAACAGGGCTTATTTGCCTTCGCCAGCCGTATACTTGAACCTGACACTTCCGACACGTTGTTCGGCGAGGGGAAAAAACAGGCGGTTGCAGGTTCTTGATGGCATCTTTGGGAGATTGGATCGAACGTGATGGGCTTTCTATTTCTCACTAGTCCGGTTTTAATTAGTTCGTCAGGCCTCATTGGGCTGGCAGAATTATTCTGTCTGTACGTACACGGTTAATCATTCCGTGGTTGCTCATCGGGAGCTATCCCAAATAAATCATGTTGTGAAATTCCGGCCCACTTTCCATGTCATTTACCTGGAGGTTACTGGTAGCAAATAATATAAATATAATACTGAACACACACATCGCCGACGACCATCGTATAACAAATGGCCGAATTGCATCAACGAAGAAAGTCTCTCGGTCAGGTGATATCTGGCCGGTTCTCCCTCGGGAATTTACACCACGCTGATGTGGACCCATTATGCAAATCAGGGTGTAAAATTGAATATCCGATCGGGGGGAGGGGCGTGTAATTAGCCGTTTTTTTTCCGGGGCCGTGCCCACTTGGAAGGCTATCAAGAAAGATAGGCTGCATGAATGACCACCGCAGCATCATGGGGCAATGTCCACATGGTTACACCGTATAAGGACCGTTCCTTTGTTTGTATATTTATGCAGGTGCATTAGTGACAGGTGGGGCACCTTCATCCGGCCTTAAGAAATACACGTTGCGTGATACCAGACCGAATAGTAGTCCGACAAGAGGTTGCCTGGTGGGTTCACTCTCCCTGAGGGCAATGGTATTTTTTTTTCGCAAAAAGCGATTTCCTGTCCACATCTCGACCCGGAAAAGAACTCGCAAGTATATGAGTCGACAGGAGTGTTTAGTCAATGCGAAACAAGCTCGCCCTGAAACCGTTACACAATGAGGGATGTGCAACCCTTGGATGCACCTTGACTGATGTGTTCCTACCTCGCAACCTGATTGAAATGCAAAACTCCAAGTTGTCCTACAATGCTGGTGGAGGTCACCCTGTTCCACTTATTGGACCCTGCGTAAGTCATCTGGGTGAAACATTTTGAGCTTGGGTGTTATCCCGTTAGGAGCGATTTTGAAGAGAAGGGCACCCCTGCTTACTTCCACCCTTCTCTTCTCCACCTTTTTTTTTGCCAATCCACTGTGCCTCAATTTTCTTCACTCCATGCCCTTACGACCAACCGGGGGATAATCATGCCCGGGTCACGGCATTTATCACAATGACACTATTCCTTGCGGAGGTCACGGAAGACTTTCTCCCCGTTCCCAGCAAGGAGATTTGGAATCAAATGCGTCTTCCACGATGGACCCTTCGCCTCTGGGCCTCTTGCAACACATTCAAATGCATCCAGGTGAAAAATATCCGGCATTTCCGCTTCGCGGCGATCGCAAATCACTATTATATACAGTATATGCACACTATACAGTCTGGATATACCCGAAGAGATGAATGGATTATGACAACGTGGGAGACGGCAAATCGATAATGACAAGTGCCTTGCAGGCATAATAACAGTGATGTGCCGAAAAAAGGAGAAGGGTGGGCATATTTTTTTGTTCACCTGTACAAGAGAATCTAACTGTGAGACGTAAGTGGACTTATTCTGGAGCAAAGTGCTGGAGACTAAACGGCTCCGTGGGCATCACGCATGGGCAGAGAGGCTTGAGACTTGTGCTCCTGGAGGATTCCGAAAGGATCCAGAAGAGTGACTTTGCCACTTCCACAAAAGACCTCCCTTCCTCGCCAATTCCCGTTAGAGCACCGCAAAACCCCGAGCCGGGTCAGACCCTCGGGATAAGGTCAACGAGGATCGGAAATTGCATCATGCTAATTCGCATTACACGGTTCGTGCTACCAGATTTGTATTGAAAGTTTTTAGGATGGAATTTACTTGTAAATAATCATAACCCCGGTTGGGGCGCGGTCTCCAACACATGTTTTCGCCCTTCAAAGTGCTGACAGTTCTTCAACTCCATTTTCTTCCTGGGGGGTTGAAATCGGGGGGGATTTCCTAAGAATCAGAGGAATTGCTTAGGGGTCGGAGGCATAGCTAAGAGACTGCGGTTGACACCAGTAACAATTTAGGAGCCGAGTTTCTGCTCCCCTGTCGACATGGAAATGGCCGCAATGACTTGGGAGGAGGGGGTCGTACTGGACCTCCCCCATGGGAAACTTTGGGGAATGACTTCATCTACGACTCCTTTGTTTGCCCACCCCATTTACCAACCCCCGGGTTTTAACAAAAAAAACTCGCTGTTAATTTAATATATCTATAATGATTACAACCGGGTGTATATAAGTCGACACGAAGATTATCACCGCCTTTACTACACCAATGGGGCTGTGGGAGAGGAAATGCCTTTATTTCCTTTTTACATCATTCGAGGCGCTTAATGGCTTGGCGGTAACACCCGGAAATGACGATTAGTAACTCGAAACCGATAAGGAGAAATAGCAAAACCGCCGCGAAGGATGCTGGAAAACAAATCCGATACTCTTACAAGTCATTACCGTAGAAAGACGACGCCCCCGAAGACTTTTCTTAAGCAGCTTCTAAGCTGGAAGCATTGACCTTGCCCAAGTCAAAAATCGGCCCCTGCTGGATTGGGAGGGGACGACACGCAACATGTCAACATGTCCGAAAAGGTATGATTTAGAATGGCTTTTAGATGTGTCGAGGTTTCTCCGAGTGCGGCCACTTGAAGCAATGCGGAACCCTCTTCTTTTGCGCTCCGATAAAGTAGGAAACATAACAAGAATCCGCCTACACTCAACCCTCTCGTTAAGTATTATTAGAGCTAGCGGAGTAGACCGCTTGGCTAGCTAAACTCGGCCGACAATGGTCCTTGCATCATCCGGAAGACAGGCGGGGTCCATCTTCGACTCTAACATAACAAAATCCGCCCTTAGCTAAAACAGGGTGACCCAAAAGTCGACACATTATTACAGAGCCGGTAATACCAAATAAATTTTTATCGCCGTAATAACCCGTATAATCCGGGGCGCGGAATAAAGTCAGCTAGATCGATCAGACAAGGGTTGGTGAAGTAGACACAAGCGTAATCCTCCATTTTAGCCTAAATCAATTGAGCGTCCATTGGAGCCATTGGGTAGAACGAGTCCTCAAAGAGGCCCACCGCCGATTTCCCGAGGAGGGCCATTCAGCCAAAAATGCTGCGTGTCTGCGAATGAAGAGGCCCTTTTCCGGATTATTAGCTCGCCAGGTTTTCCCACGCCGGGACACAAGATGGGTCCCCGTAAAAGAGAGTCTCTGGACCAAAACCATTGCGCGTTACACACTACATCACCGACTTTCTCAGATGGCCCTTAATGTTGTGTACACGTGCCCCATGCCACCCTTGCATTTAATGTGCGTCCGTGCCCCACTCCGTCACACCGTAATTCTAATTCGTAGGGTACGAAATACCCAGCTTTTACGATCAAGGGTTAGTAGTAGGTAGAGGGGAAGGTTTTCCTTTTCCTTTTGGGTTAAAGGTGGGGAAGTTTTCTTTTTCGGCGTCAATTTTCCTTGTTATGAAGCTTATTCGTGTGCACACACCGGGAAGGGTGTTCATTCTAATTTGCGAGCGACAATGCTGGGGGATGGTCCCCGGCACGGGGAGCCCCCAACCAGGCCATTTCACTCTTTTATGAGTCCGCTATCTTTTAGGGGTGGACACTAAAGTGGAATGGTAATCGATCCTCTGGAGTTGTATAAATATTCCGCTTCTCTTTACCTGTAGAGCCCGAGGGAATCCTCAGAAGCGGAGAATTCGATGCGGAAAAGGTTAGGACGGGGCTGGTCAGATGAGTGGTCCGTCTAAGTGAAGTGAACAGGACACGCGGGATATGAGCACGGAGCATGCGTCGTTTTCCAAAAGTGTACTGAAACACTGGGTGTGCTTCAACCAGAATAATTATGCAAAACCGGTTGTACCAAGCATAGGGATTTCTTCGGAGTGTACCTTTAGCTTTTCGATGCTTGCGACTGAAATTCTTGGCCCGTCTCAAATCTAGCTGTGAGGTAAACAGAAGAGGCCCTAATTGGCTAACGGAACTCTCTCCATGGAAAGGAGTTAATGGGACCTATATAAGCCTACTTGATAAAACCCTGGTGCGTCAATTAGGCCCCCTCTGTCGTATGGCAGGGCGGGCTTTTGGGGGTTGGGATGGAGGGTGGGGAGGGCTCTAAGAAAAGGGGAAGGTGCTGTTTGATATTCTGCTCAGATTGTAAGGCCAGGAGCCTTCAACCACCATCCATGCAGGTGCAGCTGGCAGAGAGATGACAACGGAACCCCCTCCTATCCTCTCCTTATATCCAGCAGCGGGAGGGGTGGGGGTTAAAGGCAGCTGACGTGCCTCCCTAAGCGCTTTGCTGACTTCATTTAGAGGGGGATGGGGCAACACATAGGTCAGGTATGGCCGTCCGGTATGCCCAATGCAAACTAGGCAAAGTTCGCGTCATCCATGACCTACTATTCCGGTGGACCTGGTGATAGAACAAGGTCAGATCCACTTGCAATTTTTCCAGGTGCAAAAATATTCGCAAGGTCGGTTAGAGAGAACGAGTCCAGTAATTATGGCACGTAGCGTTTCCAAACTCGCCGTGACGTTTTCGGGACTAATTTCATTCCTTCCTTGCACATGTCTCTCACGTTTCAATTTCCTTCCACTTAATCAGCGACGCAGTGTATGCATATTTCATCCACCGGGGGCAATGAGGCTACCAATGAAATATTCACTTAAAATCCGAAATCACATTAGGCATCTCTTTGTCGGTCCGGATAACCCTCTGCTCCTGGGCAAGTTTCCTCCGATGACATCTCTAAAAAAATATAGAGCCGGTGCGGTATTTTTTTGTGTGTGCTAGACAGCGGCATGCCCTGCAACTTGCCGGAGACAAATGTTTCAGACCTCCTTAGGAAAGCATGCGGGTTGATGAGGGGCCCGCACCCATCGCAGCTGGCCGCCATCATCAGATAAAGGGGAAGGGCACAGGAGGTCAGGGCAGCAGCAACCAACACCCAGAGTTTTCTCTTTTCCGATTTATGGTAGTGCAGCTTTCGCCTTGGGCGCGTCCCGAACAAAGGGATGTGTATACAGGGTGCATCAGCATATATATTCGCAGAGATGGGTTACCCATTGCGTCATGTAACCCTCTGCAGACCGCAGTCAGTCCCATGGCGCCCGGAGGCTGCTCATGCCCCTTCGGGGCCTCCCTCTGCAGCAATCGTGTAATTTGGAGCCTGTTGGGCGGACGTGACAAAGGGACCACTTGTCTCCGGGGTCCCCTTTCGCTGCCCCCGCCGTGCCTCGGGGGCCCTCCCACCTCACCTGTCCCTGTGCCGCAACCCTTTTCCTTACAGAGAGAGACCAGGTATTCATCCTCCACTTTTTATCCCCCTTCTCCAAGCCATGAGAAGAGGAAAGGTGAAAGTGTACTGGCCGGCAATTCACCGGTGCTTTTCAAGTTTGGGCTCCCAGCACTCAATGTCAACGTGCACGACACTTGCAGCAGGAATTTGGCTCCCGAAGCGACTCCGAAAAATCACCCTCCAGTGAACGTGCTCCGGTAGACACCAATACATTAAGACGACTGCCTTCGACATCAAAATAGAGTTGATGGAAGCGCTGTCGTCCTTAGTGGATCAGATAAGCCCCCAGTGTCCAGATTTGACGGGCCGTTTGCCCGTGGCAGTTGCCCCCCTGCCAAGAGGTTGGGGCCTGCAATCAAGTAATGCACCCTGTGCGTGAGGCCCCACTTCCCACTGTCCCCAACTGCCAAGAGGCGTCGTGGGAGGCTGCGACCAAGAAGGGGCTCGCAATCAATCATGCTCCCAGGCCTCCTTTCACACCACTCGATTCCGCTAAGTAGTCGCCATCTTGAATGGCGACGTCACCCGGCAGCCATCTTGAATGGTGACGTCACCCAGCAGCTATCTTGTGCGTGTGACCTCACGATTCAATATGGCGGATATGCAACCGGTGCGTGCTTGTGGCAATCGATCCTTCTTAAAACAGGTTGTGATTTATTCCGTGCATATTTGCCTTGATAATTGGCGGTGGAAAGCAAAGAGCTAGCCAGCAGGCTCCCTTCATTGTTTCTTCTTGACGGCTTAATTCGAGGTGCAGCAGTGGGGCGGCCCTCATTCCACGCTTTTTACTGTCATTCCTCAGCCGACGCCTCGACGCTCCCTAAGGAAGACTGGGACTAACTTCATGTAGATGCAGCATCGGATGATATATAAAAAAGTGGAAAGGGGGGAGGAAGAACGTTTGGTTCTTTCTCGACTTTCTCTTCAGCTCTCCCGCTGGGCTTTCCCAGCTCTTTTTCTGTGTATCTCCCAGGCGCCTCTTCGGCCCCAATTTTTTTTTTTTTGAGACTGCCTGGGGGTCTTCTGTGATTACTGCACGCCCCCACACGGGGTCTGCTCATCAATTATGACCCGCATTCATCGTCACCCCGGATCCAGAACGCACACTTTCAATACAAACCCCCCACAGCGATGGGGGAACTCGCATAAACAACGGGTTTTAAACCAATAAGCTGGTCCTCGGTTCAAACAAACCAAGAGAAACCAAGTGTATCTACCATATCGAGTATTGAAGGGTTGGGTATACCCTCCCATACTGTAAGATCCTCGTTTTTTTATGGCGGCGTTGAGTCACGTAGAACACCCCTCACGGACAACCCCTCTGCCCCCGCGCTTTATTTATTTTCCACGCCTTTCCCAGTAAAACAGGAGTTTGGGCTGAGATAACCCAACTCAACGCCCGGTGCAGGAGAAATAAAAACAGAATGAAAAATCTCTTCCTGGCTTCGGTGCATTAAAAGGTGGGAGTCCTGGAGGAACCGAGAGTTTCCGTCCCTCATAGTATACACTGTGCTGGATATAGGCGGTGGGGAAAAAACTCATTCGAACTAAGCAGTCCGAGGTATCTGGGGGTGACCCAGTGTTGGTGCTGGGCGCCGCGTAATTTGGGTAATAACAGTATTATGCCGTAATTAGAATGGGTCTAATGATGGCAAAAGAGCCAGATGGCTGGGCCTTGATTAGGATGTACTTGACACGTTACAATTTGCCCAGAGCATGGCCGCCTGTCGGCTATAATTGCCATCTACACGCATCACAGTAACGGCGATGAAAAGCGGAGTGCCCACCCCGGCGTGTAAAAATCCGGATGATTATGAAGTGGAAGCGAAATGCGCTGCATGGCTTTAAAATTTATTAGGGCGAATTACGCCCCAAAATGGCGAAAAGCACACCACCCTAGGGCCGCGTCGCGTTTGCAAAAATTCATGATGCGGAACGCGACGCGGGTTTTTTTTTTGTGTCCCCACCCGGCGCTGCTGGGGGTATGGTATATATACACCGTGAGTCCCTAGATAGAGCGGCGGACCGAATCACGATTTATTGTTTTAAAGGTGCAAAAGTCAAACAGGGAGAAAGAAACACGATCCTCGTCTCAGATTCCTAACGACTTCTTCTTGAAGAGATTCTTCTGAATCCTGGTCCCAGGCTAAACAGTGGTGTGCGCAGGGTCTTTATCAGCAAAATTTCTTGCAGCCGTGGCTATTCAAAAACCGTCGTTCTTGATCCTTCTGTTCAGCAAAGTGGAAGTCTGGGGACGGAAACGCGAAACCGCACGCTGCTGCATCCCAAAGCTTTTGATTGAGGGCGGATCTGACGTCGGGCTTTAGTCACGTCTGGATAGATTGAACAAGACACGCGTATCCCACTTTTTTTTCAACACTAGATGCGCGTTTCTCGCCCCAAAGAATACGTACTTTTGTCAACGTCTCCCATCAGCAAATCGCAATTCATCACCCTTGAAGAAAATGTGTCGTCCCGTTGGATCAGCCCCGTTACAGTAACGTCCCGATTGTCCAAGTGATGCAACGCTGTCAATGAGGTGAAAGTCGGATCGATGGACAATATTGGACCGGAGCAGATTCACAGATAGAGATGGCAATAACCACCATGCTGCCTTTCACGTGTTTCCACACACACACACATCGGTCCTTTCTCTCGTTTCATTAAGCTCTTTTGGTGGCGCTGGTACAATGCAGAAAAGGTAGACAAAAGCTCGGAAGAGGGTCACATAAGCACCACCCATGAGTGTGAGTGTGTGTGTGTGTGACGCAATCAGGGCAACGCTGGCCTTTGCACCCGACCGACGAGGGGAACTAATGTACCCTCCTACCCGCGCACAAAAAAAGTCAGCCCAAGTCACGACCATGACAAGTGAATTCCTTCCTCTCTCTTGCAGCACCCACTATATAGGCGGGTGTGGGGGTCCTCACCCACATTTTTTCCCTCCCCGGTTGAATTTTGTGCGCCTCCTCCCAGCACCCACTTCTCATTCTTACCAACTTCATCTCCTCACGTCACATCTCATTCCCTCCTGGGAGTCTAGTCACTCATCTCCACGCTTTTGGATAATGCCACATCTCTGGGCTCGAGACAGAGTGCAAATGTGTCACTTCGAGCCGCCTCTTCCCCGAGAGGAAAACAGCCCTTTCAGCCTAGCTAGAAAGAGATTTGAGTATGGTGCAAGAAGATGCACGCCCGTCACCTCAGACCCCCCCGAGAAAGTGCTGCTCTGATTGTGATGTCCATCAAGACGCATGAGTGGCTCTCCTTGCTGCTTTTGTCGATAAAGTCAGTCCCTTCCTCCTCCCAGCTCCTCAGGTCACCCTGCTACAAACTGACCTTTTGTTCCTCGATTAGGAGCCCCCGGAATCTTTTTTAGTGAAATGACAGTACCGTCTCCTCCGATGTCCTCTCGATAAGGAGTGAGGATGAAGAGGCAAGAAAGACTTCTCACGGCGAAATCCTAGGAGCCCTAGCTCCTCGAACAATGGCCCCTGGGCCCCACCTCGCCTCGACTCCCGAGTCAAAGCCATTGTGTTGTCAATTGGGTCCCCCCACGTCCAGAAGGAGGAGGCATTTTGACACCTAAGGTAAGGTCCCCCACCTGCTACCAGCAGCTTCAAGGCTGATGTTACGAATTCCGGAACAAATGGAAAGTCAACCGTCCGCTGATGGTGATCAGTGTTATGCAGCTGTCACCCTCTTTTGAAGACGATGGGTGCGGTCTGAAGTTGCTGGAACAGGATCCGGAAAACGGCTGTGGATGAACCTCAGGAATATGCTGAGAGGTTGCCCTCAAGCCAGAAGATGGACTTGGGGCTTTCGTGACGCATGTCCGCGGGTAAGGAAGTTGAACGTGGGAGAGCCACTTGGCGAATAAGTCTGCGGAATGCGAAGAGAAGGTCGAGGGCAGCTAACCAACCAAAAACCGGCTCGTCCACAATTAATTGATTTCGATGTCTTCGCCCTTCGAAATGCACGAAAAAAACAGAAAGTGTAATGTCTGTTTCCTTTAACAATATAATCGCAAACTTGTCGTGCGTATCATGCTGGAGCTTACAGGGTGAGTCAGCAATGCAGGAGAAATCGCCAATCCGCAAAATTTAAACTCACTGACTTTGCACTTTGGGTTTTTTTGTTTAAATTTAAAGCGATACAAATTATTAATGGTGAGGATGAACTTGGATGGCTGTAACTACTACACTTATGACAGCCACTTACTTTCAAAGCAGTGGTTTTGTGCGGAATGATGGTTGGTGTCATTTTGCAACTTGCATCATTATTAATCAAACGCCGTGGCCTTCAGACTAACGTGTGACTTTAAAGTAAATGATTAATCGTTCTACAGTTTAGAAACTGCTGCTGTATTGGCCGGGAGAAAAGCTACTGGCACTTTTTTCATACTACACTGTGACGTATTATACAGTACAGCCAGCGACGAGTTCAAACGATTTCCTGATCATGATTCCTACCACGTAATACAGTCTCGGTGTTGCAAAAAGTGCAGCCATACAGATACACGAATATTGTTACAATACGCATATGAACTATCACACTAGTAGCTTTTTAGGTAATTCACACAATTTGTCACAACTGGCAGTTATCATTTAAAAATTAGAGATACTAATCCCCCTTAAAATGAACATACTTAACTTTAATCCCCATTAGTTCCAAACCGCAATTTGTCCTAACCACCCAAGAACCGGCTCAAAAAACCAGTTCTGGCCCCCGGACCCTCCCCAATTTTTCGCCATTCCCTTCAATATTTGCAAGTTAATTAACCCCCGCTAATTCCAAGACACCCTGTGCCCAGCATGACGTCCATATTTGCATAAACACTCTGCTCACTCGAACCATGAAACATCCGGGAGATCAACATCTAAAACCGGTCCAGAAAACCTTCTCTCTCTCTCTCCCAGAGGAGAGCTCCATTTCCCATTAGGCCAATCCAGGTAAGATCCATGCCCTATAAAGCTGGGTGCGACAGGGCGCTACCTGCCTTACCCCATGGCGGGGGTGTTTAGGTCCTTCAGGGTGGAAGCTGGGCAATGTAAAGTGATTTGTACGCACCTCCCTCGGAAGTAAAGGGTAGGGGCGGGGGCCTCTAATGAGCCTACGTGCGGGGGCTGGCCGATGAGGTTCCACGGGAACCCTTCCCGGCCGTCTTTCCCTCTGCGTTTTTCCACCCACGGAAAAAGAGCCACCGGGATTCATTAGGTTGTAGTGGTTTGGTGCCGGGGCTACCCCCGCCCGTCCTGGAGCAACAGGTGCCTGGTGGTGGGTGGGTGGTGGTGGGAAAAGGCTGTTTCCATCACTTGTGTAGCAACCCGTTTTCGCCCAGAGCTTGATGCAAACTCATTCATGGGACGGGAGTGTTTAGATGGGAGGCGGGGATTGGGAGGAAGAGAGAAATCCTTAATGGGGGAGGGGATAAGCTGATTGATTTCTGACGAACGAGTTTTATGAATGAGATCGATATTGATGTGGGTAGAGCATTAGGGTGCACAAATATTGCTTAAAAACAATAAATAAAATCAGTACTGATTAGGAAGCTATAATTGGTGACAATTCATTATTATTGGGAAATTTTGTGAACCGGGATTATTTTTGTAGCCTGCAATGTTGAGGTCGATCGATAGCATCGCTTAATAACTTAATGCTCACCCCCCTGGACGAATAGGCGAGATGATTTTTATCGGGGACAAGGTGTATAATTGAGGATACTGATCGGAAGGCAGCTTTGGACAGTAGGCTGCACCTGGGGGTCAAATGTGGTCATCACCTGCATATGCTGACAGGTCCCCCCCAAGCATCAATAACAGGATTTTAGTAGCTAAATTGTTCAATCTCAAGTTTTAAGCTGGATGCGCAGGCAAGTTGAGTGTAAATGAAGCGATCGATTTATACGTCAAGAAAATGTCTGCTTGAGATGAATCTCTTGTTTGGAAAATGTAGTCATCACTTGGCTGCTGACAGATCCCTCGGGGGTCAATCCCGCAACAATTATGTATTTAATGATCGAACAGATCAAAAAATATTCTTCACTATATGTTGCAGGTGTACTGCCGGTTCCCTTTGAAACTTTTTCATCGCTTTATCACTAAATTATCAACTGTCCACTACATTATTTTTTCCCCCTCCCCCAATTAACCCCAGCCCAATTATATTTCGCACAATCAAATCTGTACCAAAAGTGTTTCCAAGCATGTTCCGGGGCCAAGGCACGATTGAAAAACCCTGAAGTCATTTCCTCCACCGTTCTTTTCCGCTCCATCGCGCTACCTGCACGGCAGCACTGGTTCCACACACAAAAAAAAGGGCAAACACCGTGGGAAAACAACCTGAGTCGGTTCAGAAGATGGTCAACCCACAAGCACCCCACTCTAAACGCATTAGCACGTCCCTAATCCTCTAATCGTCGACCGGACTTTTCTGCCACGTGCCCTCAGGTGGTTCATTATTCCCTGCAGATATAAAGCTGACCTCTAACAAACAGACGCCTCTACTCACATGAGATGGGTCCAAAAAGTCCGCAAGTCCCACCTGCATAATGCAACGGATACAGGTGAGATAGGTGGAACAGCCGCCTTGTAATGCCCGAATCCTCCTCTTCCGATAGTCTCGCAGGGGTGTGACAGGCGTGTCATTGGTGACCCCAAGGGAGAGAGAAGCTAAGGGGGGAAGGAAAAGGGCTGGTGTTGCACTTGTTCCAGGGGACTTGTAATTGCCACTGGTCTTGGGGAAAGTCAGCCTCGTTATTAATGCATGCTGACCAAGTAATGGGGAGGGCAATTATCGCCCAAGCTTGGATCTGCACATTTTAAGGCAGAGCTAGCCCCTACCTCTCTCGATGTCCAATAGAAGTTTCATGAATTGCGGATTTTGGACGTAACGCGACGTAACGCGGCCTCTCACTCTATGCTTTTCCCAGCTTCACATCGAGAATCGGACCCAGCTTTTTTGGGAAAGTGGATTACGACTGCTAGACACTAACATTACACAGTAACTATGCCCAAGAGCTCCTTGTGACAACTACTTCGCTCCCTTTATAGACTCGCATTATTATCCCCAAAGCACGCGGAATGGGACCTCGAAATAATTTAAATGGCGCTGCATAATTTTTTTCTTCCGGTCCGGGTGTACGCACAGGTAAAATCTGGCTTAATTATGGTAGACCATTATAATCGCGGGAAGTTACGCTTATTATTATTATGAATACAATAATTTGTCACGACCTGTTGAAGCCTGTGTTTGTTGAAGGAAGTCAGCTGTCATCTGCGTTGGATCGATCGGACCTGCGTACAAAAAAAAAGTAATGTCGATCGAGTCATTCCGGCGATTATCACGCTTTGAAATTAACTACCCGACCCTTAGCCGGCAGATGGAACTTTTTATGTTGCTGAATGTTAATTTTTCACCGCGTTGATTTACGGCGGTTGGGGTTACGGAAAGCCGTGATTAAATGCCTGCTACCCACATCCGTGGCAGATTTTTAATTCGTTTCCACTGACTGATAAAAGTTACTTTTTTATCCCCCCCCCCCCCTCCAACGGCCGTCTCTTTGACTTTTTATTAATGTCGGCGTAACAACCCACCTCGTTTTTTTACTAATTACAACCACACATTTCTTAATCATAGTTTTTGTTTGTTACGTGGATCGCATGTAGGCCATGGCTTGGAGGGTGCTCCATTCCACTCATTTTTTAAAAATATGAGGAATGTGCATATAGGTGTAAATTTTATGGCAGTGTTTATTTTACGTCCTCTCCTTCAGCCATGACCTATAATCTTTACTCCAGGTGCAACGGTACACATGATTAATTGCAGTGCAAGTCATCCAGCATCCTACTTCTAGCCCCCCACTCCTATCATGCAATAATGAATTACAGTGCGTGAGAGCTGTCGTATGAAATAAGGAAGGCCCACATTCGCCAATTAATTCTTAATGCGCAGATTTGGCTAGGCGAGAATCTGAAAGGGTGTGCGTGGAATGACCCCCGCATTCGTCAGTGTGCGGATGATAAAGGCTTCCACTTCATTAACCCCTGGGAGACCGCGAACACTTACTATTCCACCCACGTGTCCCTTTTTTATCCGTGCGTGCCTGCAAGCAACACCCATTGTCAATTGGGCCCATATACAGATGCCCAATCTCCATGTCCACAATTCCCCGAGAAAAGAATTTCGCGGCCGTACTACTACTTTTTAGCTCTCCACATATATACAGTCGGTAGAAAAAAAAACGAAACGGAAAAGGAGCAAAAAAGTGACGATATATCCGCGCAGTGTAGCAAAGTAGAAGAAGTCGTTCTGCAAGTGGATGATGGGAAAGTTTTGGAGGGCTCCAAAAAGAAGGGCTGCCTCAGCTGCCAAGTGGGTTGGCTAATCGGTACCCCGAAGGCGGTTTTCCAACTTAATCGCCGCTGAAATATTTATTAGGAGCCGGCGATTCGATCCCGAGGAGTCCACGACACCGCCGAGACTTTCCAGTCTTATCGGAGTGACATGGAGGCCACTTCCTTCTGCCTATAAACGCACCTTAGTGTACGTTCACACGACGGTCCTCTAAGCCCATAAACGCTGGACGCTGGATTTGGCAGCTTGGGAGGATCCCTAGCGGCCTGTCCAGCAGATGTCGACGCCATCTATCAGCCCGGTAATTTCTATTTTAAAAATAATATGCAAATTTTAACAGTTGTTATTGAGATTTTCTTCTAATTAAAAAAATGTCAGCACGAATGTGGCCTATAAACACGCATCGTATATGTTCACACGACGAACCTAACGAGGCGTGAAGCCACCTAACAGTTCCGATATCATTCCAGTTATTCTCCCCCTATGGAAGGTCAGGAGGAATCAGTTTACCTTCAGCCCTGCAGTTGCGAAAAGTGGCCCAGATCCAGAAGAAGACCGAATAGTCGAAGGCTAACGGGGCAAGTATCGTGGGAATCCGGTGGGTGGGTGGTGTGCCTGGAGGTGGGGGCGAACTCGGGGGCCGATCAGAGGGGGCTGGGCGAGGCCGTAGCCCCCTGGGGCAGCCTCAGGGGCCGTGGGTGCGGGTGCAAGAGTCCCACGGGAGGCACTTCCGCCAGGAGCCAGTTTTGAGCTGCCCTACGGCCAAACTGCACAATCGTCAGGAGGAGAGGTAGGGCAAAGAAGAAGAAGAAGAAGAAGGAAGAAAAAAAAAGTCTGCGCCATTCCAACCTGTTAGCGTCTAAAAGCCACCTTGTCGGCTTGAGAAAAACTCTGGCGGAAAAGTTGCCCTCTACCTCTATGGTTCCCATCCATTAGCCTCTGGATGATGCGACTCGACTTGACTCTACTACCTCCCCCGTTGCAGCTACTTGCTTTTGCTTCAATTATCTTTTACATCAGTGTCTCTCACCTTCATTCCTACCCACCATCCGCGCCCTTGTTAACCACCTCGTTCCGGATGTTTGCTATACCGGTGGTTTGGAAGAAGAAGAAAAAAAAAAGATCAACAACAAAAACAATGGAGGCGCATGTCATGCGTCGGGGGTAGGCCACTTTTCGGAACTTTCGTGTCATCGCAAGGACGCTCATTAATCAAAAAACAACGGAGCGTTAAAAATCCATCAAAGTTAAGCGTCTTGTTGTGGTTCATGATGGATATACTAGTTATAGAGCAATGGAGAAGTACGACGATAAACCTGACGTAACGTGACCGATGTTTGCTATTTTTTTGTACAAATACGATTTAAAGCATTCAGATGTTTTGCTTACATAATTTCGTACAGAAATTCATTTTATAATATGACACCTCATTTGATGAAAACAGGAGCCTAACTCCACGTACCAATAAAGACATTCAGCAAGCTTCCAATTGGCTTTATGCAGACTTTTATCATAATTTTATGACGATCCTATAACAAAAATCTGCTAAAACCAATACTTCTCAGTTACGTCAAAAATTTTCATCGTAACAACGTGTATGAGAATCACTGCATAATGATGCTATCCAGTATAGTTATGTTGTGGCGACAACTCATTCAAATAACTTGTGAATGGCACATAAATCAGAGGTAATACCGGTAGGGCTTTAAAAAAGGGCAAATGTTGCATAACATACTACCAGACTTGAAATCTGAGCAGCAGAAAATTCCAGCGAAAATTCTCTCGGGCGCCCAAGAAAACCCTTCGCACGCATTTTTTTGTTTCGCACTTGAAATTATACGAACGCAAAATTCCAGGGCTAGGAATAATTACAGTCTGCACCTTGTTTATCCCACTTTTGAATTTTTAAAAAACCTTAACTCCTGTTCTTTTTACTGCCCACCCCGATTACCAGATGTCAACAAATGTACCGGTTCTCCTGCAACATTTTATATGATTACATTTTTTAGCTACACCATACATCAACTGCAATGCTGTTTCTTGCGATTTTTTAGTACAGAAAAGTGATTATAAACCAGTACTACAGGAGTGTCACGAAAAAAAAAAAAAGAAATAGCATTTATCCTGAACTGTTAGCTAACCCATGAGCACGAACTGCGTCACAGTCAGCGTATTTGGTAGGAAGCAAGTATGTGCCCCTGCTGTTTCTAACTAGAAGTAATAAAAGCTGGCACGATAAATCTCACAACTATATTCTGCAAATAATCATAGTTATTATTCCGAAAACCCAAAATAATATCTGGCTGACAATACAACAAATGAAAGTTAGCTTTCCAAGCTCTTTTTACATTATCATTTTATTACAGAACAACGAATAAGGGTGGAGAAAAACAAATCGTACACTAGCTACATTATTATTTTATAATGAAGGGCTCATGTGATTTTTTGAGCTTTGGATAATCCTCCACATATTTAAAGCCCTCTGACGTTCCACCTCTCTTGACCTAGTAATTGTTAACCCGCGCAATTATTATAATAGCTCCTCACAATCGTGCGTGGGCAGCAGTCGCCACCAGCTACGCAATTTGATATTCAAAAATATCCTCACCAACACACAGGTGTGCCAGCAGTACAGAGCAGCACTATCTGCAACTCCCACACCCCCATCATTTCATCTCATGGAAATTGCACGTATCCGGCTACCAGACTCATAATTTTATTGACTGTCGCACCTCCAGGCCATTAGCAGTCTTAATCCAGGTTGACCCGAGGGCCACAACTTTCTGGGTCAACAACTCTTCAGGCGGGGCCCTAACACAATAATTTGTCTACTAGTCTGCCAGATTAGACAACAAAAAAAATCCAGGCCAATTGTTCCGCACGCTGTGTGGCAAAAAAGCCTCCCATTTCCCCCCCTTACCTATCGGCGACCAATATTGAGCCCACATTGTTGGGTATCGCAAAAGTATCCGGCCAATACTATTCCTCCCCACCATTGCCGTCTACAAGACTCATTAGTGTGTGGCTCACGTTTTCCCACCAACAGTTGCCAGAGTGCAGTGGCAGTTTGGGCACCTGCTCCAGCTCTTACATGACCTCAGGGGTGGAATTGCTCCATGGAGGTTCCCAGAGTTTCCCTGTGGGGCACTCGGCCTCCTTGGGAAACCAACGAGAAGAGCCATGGCCAGCAGCTTGGATGCACATTTTTTTTGCGGTCTCCAAGAAGCTGGGTTGACCTGACGTCCAACCGAACAAAAAACAACAGAGGTCACACAGTTGCCAATTGAGTAACCTCCAAAATATTTGATGTCACAACAATAGCTACTTTCATTTAAAAAAAAAAACAATCCGGCTCCTTCATTGTAGGTCTCGCAATTATATGAAATGCCCTAGGACATACCTAACCCCGGTGAAAGGCTCTTACCCTGGGGGCAGAGTTCCAAGGTAATTATTGCACGTTTACGCCCACAATCGGAAACAAAACGTCTTGTCCATTACTTTCTCTCCGGTGGCTATACACCCAACTTATCCTCTCTATATAGGCATGCTCCGTTATTGAAATATAGGCACGGGAAAGCGAACGAGGACGGGAACAGCTCACGGGTAAATATCAGGTGACCTTACAGCTTAGAAAAAGCTGAGGGGGATGAAAAACCTCACCTTCCTGAACAGGTGAAACAGAAGCTGGAAAGGCACAGGTGCTAGTTTACACCTTTGCCACCCTCACAAAAATTCCAGATTTAAAGTTAGTCTTATTTCATCTCTAAGCTTCAACGGGCAATAAAACTCAAGTTGGAATTGGATAGAAGCCTTGGCGTGCATTGGTTGCGTGCGTGCTAAAAGGCAGAGAAAAGGGGTGTGAATAATTATAATTCACAAGACTACTGTACAGCTCCGTACATTTAGCAGGAGCAAAAAAAATACGTGCTAGCAATCAGAATACCCGCGGAAAAAACGAGCACCCAACAGAAAAAGGGCAAGGGAGAAAAAAATTTATGAGTGAATAATTACTCGTTGTCAAATTGCGCCATGGGTGGTTTTACAGGCTGGGGTTTATCGTGGAAACTCGTCAGCCCTACTCCATTTGCATTATTGGATATTCCTGGGGAATTTGATTACTCAAGTTTTGATTCAGCTTCCCGCCCAAGGCAATACACATCCTCGCGCACTCTTTTTTTGTATGTGTGTGTGCCCTCGCGTGAAAGTATATCATGCCAAAAAATTATCATCATTTGGACTAGTGGCTGAAGGGCTGGGTGAAAAAAAAGTAGGCTGGCAAATAATTGGATGCATTATTAAGGTGGTTAAAACGCCACAAAGCGAAGGGTTCCATTGCTACACAATCCCGCCATTACAAAGGCCCGCCAAGTCCTAAACTCCTCGAAATTAACCCAAGGTTCCCGGTGAAATACCGGCGGCAAATTCCTCACGTCTCTCTGCGGCTACCGATCTCCCTTCTGAGGCTCCTTATCACCCCACAAAAAAGGGAATAGGGGAGGGGGCCTCGGAAATTGTATCTCGGTACCCGAATTACACCGCAAGGTAAAAAAAAAGGAGAGTCGCATCATTATTTTTTGTCTGACAACAGTGCACGATCTTGCTAATGAGTTCAAGATAGGCATAAGAGAGTCTGACCGCATCAGGAAGTGAAACAGTCACGGAATTCAATATAGAAATGTATCTATGAAGCTGCTTATTATTTATGGACGGCATCTTGGAATGTTGTGTAACTTCTTGGTTGTGTTGTTAATATGGCCAATTTACCACCATGTCACGGTGCGTCACATTGCCCCCCCCTGCAAGAATGTCATACTTTATGGACCCTGTTGAAAGCGAAACTTTGTGCACAACCGCAAACGACGATCTGACTGCTTCAGGTAGGTATCCTCCGCAAAGTACGCCAGCCAGAAGGATTTAGCTGGTTTACAGCCTCGTAAAATGCAAGAATAGTTGCCGAAATCGGAATTGTGTCTAACCAGAAGTGCGCATTACACCCGGAGCTCCAGCTTATTCACTCAGCCACTTTATTTACACCCAACGGATAAAGAACTGTAAGTACTGTACTACAATCGCCCCCCTCCCTCCCTAAAAAAAAGTCGAGCCTCACTATTTTTCCAGCCATTACAGTCTGGCAAGTGACCCCTAGTGACCCTCGGCGCCGCATCAGTCGGGGATTCACGACAGCGAGAGAAACGAGCCCGTCTTTTTCCCTTCGACCAACCAAAAGTCTTTCACTCGTCAGCCGAAAATTGGCTAAGATAAGGAGGCAAAAAAGGAGCCATACCGCCATCTCTATGCCACACCCCAGTCCCCCCTCTCTTCTGTGTCCATTGTGCCGACGGTGTATCAATGTTATTCTGCCTGAGTGAGTCGGTGGGTACTCGTAGAGGGGGCCTCATTCCGACACTCTTCCATAGAGTCGCAGTCAAAATCAAGTGTAAATTTGTTTTCCGATTCAGTGCCTTTGCACAATAGTTCATAAAAGCGCATCGGGGACTCGGAGGCGGCTGCTGGGAAGTGGGGGGGTGGGTGGGTGGGTGAAATTTTCGGGGAGGGGGGTGGGGTCCATTGACAGTTGGAGACCGGGGGCTTTTGGAGAGGGCCAGCAGCCGCTCCCTATGCTTTTCCACGCCTACTTGCACATACAATGCAGACCAAGGAATCCGCTTCCTCTCCATTGCCAAGCCAAACTTGGAGGACCCTTCCCTACCCAACCTCCCCCTACCCACTAGCAAACCCATTGTTTCTCCCCGAATCTCTTCCATTCAGCTGCACTCAATCGCCTCGCCCAAGATAAGAAGAGCACCATGGCGGACATTGTCACAACTAATTTGGATCCCCCTTCCACAGTATCCCCACCCAGCGACTAAAAGAACATGAAAAAAAGTTGCAGGGTTGGTAGTGCGTCACGCGCGGATGTGGGTCAGGGGCTAATATTCGCACCTCGGGTCCACACGGGCGTCGTTGTCGTTCAGGTTCAGGCCATGTACACCCATCCGTCAGGAGTCCGGCCGGTAAATCACTGACCTTAATTGCGACCAATCTCCAAGGTATCGATTAATCCACCTTGGCATCCCCCTTTCTAATGGACAAAAGGACACCCAAGAGTTTTGCCATCTGGTCGTTACAGAAGAGCGCGTAGGGAGCCCTTCTGCTTTGGGCTTTGACTAGGAAATTGAAGGTGAAGCGGAAAGAACCATCCTGGAACAACGGACGGAACAGCCGGAAAAAAAGAGAGCAGTACGGGGCCGTTACACGTAAAGGTAACACCGTTGATATTCAATTAATGGGAGATAATTTGTCTCTGCAAATCAACAAAGAAGGGGGGTCGAAAAAGGGGCAGCTGGTGAGACAGAAAGGGGGTTTTCCAAGTCAAAACTTCAGGGGAGCAGCGATGGCACAGGTCCAAAAGGACTAGCAAGTACCCTTACCTCGGATCAACGCCCGTTGGGAACCATCGCCAAAAGAAAATGGGTGCAGCTTTTTCCATAAGAAGGAGTCAGCCGGGAGTTGCAACGATTTATCTCTCAGAGAACGATGATCAGCATGTTTTTTTTTTGGGTGGTAAGGAAGACATCTTGGGTACCTGAAGGGGACATGCGCTTGTACTTTGGGACAGATGATCAGTCCTGGGGGCGACCTCGGAGGTCATGATACGCGGCCACAGAAAGGGGTGCCGCCACTTCATTGGTATGCGGCTCCTACAGGCGCCTTGATTTACGTGGACGCCGACTCTTGGCTGGCCTAAAAGGACAAAGCGTTCTTGGGCAGCTAGTAAAAAAATGCGTTTCCAGGCAAGGAAAAAGAAAACGCCGGCGAAAGGAAGATCCCCTTGTCATCTTTAGAGTGACGTCTTTGTCAGCTGGGCCACGCTGGTATGTGACCCCACCTTCTGCTTCCGTTGCCCCTCATACTGTTCCCATGCAGACACACACACACACACCATCCATTTATCTGTATAGTGTCTCTGGAAATTCCAGGTAATGGAACGGGGTTTCATTCCTGCTGCGGGACGTAATATTATGATTGACCATATCCGGCGTCCTGGCTCATCGGAGCAGCATCGACCCAGCGCTGGGACCGCCTCCGGGGTGTTATTCCATTTTAAACCGATTCATCTTGCTTTCCAACCAGAACCCTTCAGGGGGAAGCCGCTGCTTCACAAAGGCGTCAGTCCAAACTGCCTATGTCCTAGGTTCCTATAATCAGGCACAGGGTGGCTGGCTCCTGATGAGCCCTTCTCAGGGTGACGGCTCCTGATGAGCCCTTCTCAGGGTGGCTCCTGATGGGCCCTTCTCAGGGTGGCGCCTTTTCAGGGTGAACTGTCACCTAAGCCGCAGTTTGTAAGTATTATTAACCGAACACAGTCTAATGTAAATAGGGGGTTCCCAGCAGGTCCATGGGATGTGAGGATGTGCCTTAGATCAGGAGTGGGCGGAGCATGAAGGAGGCAGCGGCCGCAGTCAGCAACTGAGAAGGGCCGCGCACTAAATGAAAACAAAGGGGGCCGTAAAAAGCAAATTAAAGGCTTTCTGAATTGGCATGGGTTTCATGTCGGCCGCGATGGGTCTCCAGAGACCCCAACTTCAAATTGTACTGCGTCGATGGGACCGGGACAGAGAAGAGCCTTCCTCCACCCCACTAAGACGAGGGAGAGAAGAAGAAGTAGGAAAAAAAAAAAAAGTGTACGAAGCCAAGTTTCCGCAGAGGATTATGGGAATTGGGGGATGGTTGGTGGGTGGGGGAGGAAGAATGAAATCATTAAGTGGAGGGGGTGGCGAACTCTTAGGCGGGGATCCATTTGCAGCCATGCAGCGGGGCCGTAAAGGCGCTGTCTCGACGGGGGAAATATTAGAAACAATATGGCGAGTGGGATGGGCCATCGCTCAGCAGCCCGGACTCATTTCGTGGCACGGGGACCTCCGAGCCCTTCGCTTCGTTCGCCCCTGATGCGACCACCGACCGCCTTCACTGGCCCCCCTGGACTCGGGGCGGACCACCCCCTCCTAATTGCGCTCCAGATTTCTTTTTACAAGCCCGCAAGATTGCCCCCGAACAATTCAGCCGGCCTGATTCACCCTTCCCACCTCCTCCGCGGCATGACAAGAATGAGACGGTCTTTATGACAACCATCAAATGATGAAACTGAGTTACGGAACGATCCAAGGCCCCCACCAAGCCTTATGTGCGATACGCCCCGGACCCTCAAGAATGATGGGGGGAGAAATGTGTATCAGCAGTCACTATACGATATGTAATGCACTTCCATATAGGTTGTGACACGCGCCCATCCTTGTTACCGCACCTTTTATGGACGCTGTGCACACCCTCTCTTTCTCCCTTGGTATGATGATGGCCTTCCCATCTTTGTTGCTGACCTAGAGCCTTTGTGTGATGGAAAGCTGCCCACCGAGCAGGTCCCATTTTGTCACCATCAAGGTTCCTTGCGTAACGGTCTCAAAACCCGAATCCAGTGCCAACGACCACATAAAAATTAATAAATTGTTGACATAAAGTCGCACGTTCTACTTGCCCACATCTTTCCGTCGCGAAAGTAATTTCTCTAATAAAGCACGGGACCAGGTCTGGTCCCATTATCAGGCACAATATGTCCTCCCAGTTATACTCCACACTATATAGGGCGAGGATCACAGTCGGTATCATGCCTCAAAGAGTTATTGATGCAAGTGCAGCTTTGTGGAGCGGGTAGGAAATGGCAAATTGGCTTTTCACTGGCAAACGCGATTCCTATACGCATAGTTGCAATGGCATGCGTGCGCATATGCACTCTTCCCGCGGTCATCGCTGCGGGACGTCCAACACCCAAACCCTCGTTATCGCCGCGCTAAATTAATCAATTCCTATTGATTGGCCCAACCGCACAAAGCCCCCCTCATATACATTGCCGACACCCGCGATGTTGCCATTTGCACTCATTGTTGTCGACTTGACAGGTATGGCCAGGTACAAAATGGGTGAAATTCAAGGCCGATCAGCTACGACCTCAAGGCCATTCCAGTCGTTATATGACGTCACCGTACCGACTGGCTCAAGGCCATCCGAGCCGGTACATGACGTCACAATTGGCGTATAGACATATTTTTTGACATTTCCTTCCGAGAGGCTTGCTCTTGGGCCCTCCACAAAAGTAATGTTATTCTCAGCGGCCATTATGAGTGGCGGAGTGAAGCTATTAAGACGCTCGGTGGCATTTGAAAAGATAGCAAGGGCCACTTTGTCGGCTGACTCCACTCGCCAGGAATTCAGAAGAGGAGTCTCGCAATTTATTCAAAACGACTTGCAATCACGTTTCGTCCCTCGCAGAAGAAGAAGCAGCAGCAGCCGAAATGAAAAGCTGGAAGTCTCCAAGTGATATCGAACTTTTGCGGAAGGAGGGAGGGGTTGCTATAGGGGAGGATTTTGGATAAATGGTGAGGGAAATCAGTAAAGAGCGTGGGGGGAGCTTATGAAAGAACAAAGAGATCATATCCAGCTGGAATTTTGTCGTCTAAAAACGGTTAATGAAAACTGACACCGAGCGATATTTCCATAGTCACAAACAAACGTCGGCCTCGGGAAATCAGATTCCGATAATGGCGAGGGCGAAAAAGGGGCGTAACCTAAAAACCGTCTTGGAAGGAGTTGTCACAGCAGCCCTCTCTCTCTCCTGGCGCAATCAATTAAACGCAACAAAGACCTTCCGACGCAATAATGATTGGTGCGTTAGCCTATCAAATCCAGGTCATTAGAGGCAATTTGCCACGCTTTGTGCGGGGAAAGATCCCGCTCGAGTTCTAGTAAACCCCCGTAAATGAAACCTTCGTCACATCGGGCCGCTTCATCGGCTATTTAATCCTCTGTCACTCAACTGTCACCGGGAAATAAAAACGCGCAGTTAGTAGACGGGAGCAGCGATAATTTTTTTATCTGCTCTTGTCATTGCCTGTTAAGGTTGCCCATCCGATTGCAAGCCGAAATTAAAAGCGTGCAGGTTCCGGATTTAGCACGCTTCCGGGCCCGTTACTGCTCCAGTAAAGGCTAACTTGTCACACACTAGATAGGCCCAGCTAATGTCATGACAAAAGAACACAAACTGCGCTATCCGGCGGCACGCAATGAAAGAGGGGTACCCGCAACGAAACCGACAGTGACCAGGAAAGAGTTTGCGGCCTATTTACACGTAGACGAGTGTATTGTATTGGACCAGTATTACCAACTGGAGTCCAGTTTAGTGGGTGTTGCCATCATCATTCATCCCCATGTGACCGGTCCTCTGGAGAGCATGGAATGACCACTGGTCACCCCTGTTTAACTCATCTGGCAGCCAAACACGATTGGGGAATACGTGTGGATCCGAACGCCACGGGGGATCCCACAGCCACCGGGGATGGGCCCAATCCACGAACTTTTTGGTGGGTCCCCGTGGACCCTGAGCCCTGTATATAGGATGGAAAGAAGAAGCCCACCCTACCAGTATCCGACCATACTCCCTGAAGGCATATAAAGTAGGCTGAGTGGACCAGGGAGGAGTTGGGTGGGTGGGTGGGAGGCCCTCCTATGCTGGGCTCCCTCGCCTAATACAGCCTCCTTGGATTCCTCCCGAGGATTCGCTTCCAATTTGTCACCCTGGGGAACAATAGTTTCGGGGGAGCTGGGGCCAGGCTCGATTCGACTGGCGGTCAGGGCCGCCCAAAAGCCCCAGACTTCTCTTTCCGAACACTGGCCTCACCGGGAAATAAAGGCACCAACTTCCAAACGCCCCCCTCCCTCCCCCTCTCTGAAATATTTCTCGTTTTATTCGCCCCTAGCTATTTGCCACCGGAATACTCGATTGGCCGCTCTATATAGTTTTTTTTTCCCCCCACCAGTTTTCTTCTCCTTTTTTTTGGTCCAACACCCAGCAGCCACATTCCCATCGCAGTTCCAGCTGGTAATTCACCCATCATCGGCCGCTTCATATCGGCCAGGTATATTGGTGCACCAATAAGAAGTTGGGGAGTTTCGGGCTTATACAGTATAGGGCAGTAGCGGCCAGTGCAAACCGAATGGTCGGAACCCAAGTGGGGCAACTTTTCTCAAACTTTGCCTCTGGGAACAAAACGGTGCAAGATGAATTTTGCCCGGCACTGGATGAACAAGGCAAAACTGAACCGTTTCCCTTCAGACCAGCAGTAAAAATGCGATCAAGTGTACTTTAAATAATGGGCCGGGAATGGTAGGCCTAAACCTAACAATCTTCCCAGCAGCACAAACACAGGGCCGGTAACTGACATTTAATTCCAACAGTGAAATTAGCGATTTCTGTACAACTAACCAGTACTTTTAGCTCATCTGTGAGTGGTACATTGCTGAAAGTGGAAGAAGTTAACCATGTTAAAAATAATCAAGTTCCCTTTTTAGTACAAAAATATCAGCTTATTTGTGGTGATACATGCAGGCAGTCGCTCCATAGTTGCCATAAATTTGCATCCTGAGCAGTGCAATTGATTGAAACCCAACCTGAACAAACATGGACATTTTTTTGTGCATCCCTTTCTAACAATCTTCGCCTAATCAGTTCAAGAAGTGTGTCACTACTCCATGTTTCATTATCGCCTCCCCAAATGAAGACATTAATACACCCCTGAGTATTACATAAGTAGCCACGCCTGTGAGACCCACCCCCAACTCACGACCAAGGGACGTGCGTGAAAGCTCTTTGAATCCGCCACAAAAGGCTGCAACTCCATCTCAGAAATGAGACGTGACTTGTCCGCCATTATTCCTACGATATCAGAGCGCCATCTGGGCAAAGCGTCCCCGGACTACCCGTAGTTTGGTAAGCAACCAGAGTGCATCCACATGAGGTCTCCCTGGCACCCACTGCTCCGGCCACAAAAGTCGTGAATGTTTCCAACCCTATGCGAGTTGGGTCTGGGGGCCTGGTGCATGTGCCGGCCACAAAGCCGCAGCGGGGGTCTCTCTGTGGGGGTCGGCCGACCGCACCACCTCGGCTCCCCCGCAGCTCCCTCCGACGTCTCTATTGCTGACTCTTTTTACTTTTTTTTTTTTATGTGTATGGCAGCCCCCAGGACTAGGGGTTAGGAAGCAGAGCCCCCGCGGGAGGCAAGAAGAAGAAGAGGAGAAGGGGGGCAACGAACGCTCACCCACTGGGGTTCCTCAGGAGTGTCCAAGCATTGTTGCTGCCTATCCATCCAGGATCATGTCTCACCCAACCCTCGGGTTAATTACACCCTGGTGGACAATGGCCTTCTTGGGCCGTCTCCCCCACTTTTATTGCGTCTCTCAGTTGACCTGGGAGCAGCGTGATTGGGAGGGGGCACTCGGCGACCCATTATGCCCCCCCCCCCCTTTCCTTCCCCCTGCAGCCTGCCGCCAGGAGGGAATACGGCGCTGTCGTTTTATGCTCCGCCTTTATGAGTTCCCGCAGTCACTCGGGACGTGAAGAGACATCACGGGCCAAGAGATAACTCGCTCCAAAATCCGATGGCGATATACAAGGCCCACGGAAAGTATAGGGGCCATCGCCAGGCACAAACCTATTTGTATCGTACTGATAGCCGCCCCCATACTCTCCCCCTGCCCTCAAACCTCAACCCCACAGCGACCCTTGCCTCAATCCACCCACCGAATATAAATCGATAACACCCCCCTTCCACATGCTGCTTTCTGGATTCTACCTGTGCCAGTGTGTATACAGGGTGAGTCATAAGGACGAGAAATGTCCGTCAGTCGCAATTTGAACCATTTCATTTAGAAAGGGTGAGAGCTCGGGGGTCGTATCGATAGGGTATGAACAGCATCCCGGTGGGTGGATGCCGTAAGTATAAAGCGGAATTGGCCGCAGACACACCGGTGAGAGGTTCTGGCAATTTGGACCGGAGGTGAAGCCCGATTGCTTGAAATGGAAACACCAGTTGGAAATGAGTAGCGTCTTGGGTGCATTGAAATGTGAGCGGGTGCACGTGCAGCATCCTACACCTGGAGACGTCTCAAGTCCCCAAAGCGAGCGACAGATCCCCGTCCTTTTCCTTGTCTCCCTCCCTCCCTGCCTCCCCCGCCCTCAATTTATTTGGCTAGCTGAGTCAGCAATTTCCTCCTAAAGCGTAATATCGCGGCTTCATAATCAGGAGAGTCCCCGCGGACTCCTCTCTTCGGGAGGCTGCTTGCCGGAGAGAGAACAGAGGGAGAGTAGACTCTTCTTCCTACGGTATATACTACAAGTAAGAGTAGAGAGACAAGCGTCGTCGGAGCCGCCGAGTCTCCTTTCAAGCACACTTACGACATGCCTTGCCAGCCCGTCTAATCCTACGAGGAGAGGCATAGTCCACGGGATTTAGGGTTTCATTCCATCACAGTACAAGCCTGCAGGCGGTCATAAAACTGCAAAGCCCCGGGATAGTTGTTCGCACAAACCCATCGAAGCCCCAGCGTTATCACAACTTCCTGCCGCAGTGGCCACACAACACCCAAGGGATCATGGGGGGGCCTTATTACCATCCCAAGCCCACTTTTAAACTTGCCTCCTCCACCAGCCTCCTCTTCCACCCCATAGCAGGAGAGAGAGCTCTTCAGACATGTTCCTTTTCCTTTCCTTCCTTCCTTCCTTATTTGCCTGGTGATATAGCTGGAGGGCGACGCCATACGGATAATTGCAGTAGTATCTTTTCTGTTAATTTGATGGCACATTAGCAGTGGGGTTATGGGTGCTCTGTGTGCTATCTGCGTCTTTTTACTGGGAGGATTACCGGGCCGATGGAGGCCACGGACGACTGCCCCAGGGTGTTGGGAATTAAAACTTATGCCAACCCCGAGCTGATTTAATGGGCACTCCCTCCCACCCGCGCTCTTAACTGGGTAGGAGGATCTAATGGGAAAGGATGCCGCCGATACTGGGCTGCTGGGTAGGGAGGGGAACCAACCAGCCTCCCATCAGTCGACGTCCAGGAGACGCGCAACTTCAGAGACAACCACTCGGCCCAATAACCCTCCCGAGGTCCTCCTCCTCTGCTCCGCAGCGCCACGGCCATAATTATCACAGCCTATTGTGGCTCTAATTCCAGGCCATATTCGGCCAAGTGTCCCCTTGGTTGCAGTTCGGGCCAGGATAGTATTGGGGGAGGGGAAGCGGAGGGGGGGGGGGGGAGAGAACTGCATGGGGAACTTACACTAGCTGGCTGGCTATGGCCCACACTAGACCTACCCCTCCGGCTACACCTATAAACTGCCGCCGGGATGCGCCGCCGACCGCCGCCTCTTTGTTTCATTCGCGCCTTCAATCGCTTATTTATTGTCGCGCCAATATCTAATGGCCGTTCCTTAATTACAGGGCGGCGCTCAATTGTCTTCTCGGAGGGTTGGGAAAAATGGGACGGCTGGGAACCTACCAGGGATAATTGAGATTGAATACTTTAGGATTGGGACGAATGGGATCGTGTCTGCACTATACGATTTGTACAAGTCCGTCGTTATTTTAAATTTGGCAAACATTTAGAATTTCTAAAATATAAAATGGCAACTGACAACAATTTTTGAAAGCACCACAATTCAAACCTGCTGAAAGTGCTTCTGCGGTGTGATATTGGGGAGGGAAACGCGTGGCCAATGAGATGAATTTTTATCAAACCCACGTCCGACTGATTGACCACTAGCCCTCATGAGGGCAATATATCGACTTTTATTAGAATGAATTTTACAAGCCATACGGGCAAAAACGCAATTTTAATCCCATCACACGTCCCCTTTAAAATAACTATCCATTAACCCAATATTGCACTGTCTTGTACGAAAATCATGCGACCCGTCCATTCGCGTGCAAATCACGCCTCCAAAAGTGGACAAATGTTCCTGACCACCAAAATGGATATTCATGATAGCTAGTATTCTGTGGTGTCCCGGAACAGCCGCGGTCTCCCCCCATCTTTCCCATTGGAGCAGTGGCATGGTGCGGACGAGAGGATATGAAGATGCCCCACTTGCTCCGTCGACTGCCTGTGAAGGCTGGGTGATATTTCGCCGCCCCATCCAAAAACTACCAGCAGCCAACCAGCAGACCCCATTTATCCTCCGCTGTCACATCCATGCATAAAGTGACTCAAGTCGGTTTCGGGCCTAGGGGCGGGGGGAAACTAGGGGGTTCTGGCAGGGAGAGACTACCGGCCCGGAAACATGGCAAATATCAATCCCAGAATAATAATTACCGGTATTTCATTCCGCGGGAGGAGAAGTTTGTGATGTACGCAGTCGTGCTCGTAAATAGTTAATCATCTATTGGAGCGTGTGCTCCTGGTCCGTCCTGGGGTTTGCATAAACCCCCGTTCGTCACCACGCAGAAGTGCAGGGGACAGGACCCGAGGAAGAGACACAGAAAATTATAACCGCCCCCCCCCCTCCCCCCGAAAAAAAACCCTTTCCAAACGTATTAATACCGAGTTATTATGAACATGTGCAGGCAACAGTTACACCCAGACTTTTGGACCATCTGAAAAAAAGCATACCCAGGGGTGGCTAAAAATTCATGACTCCGGTCCAGATTTTCCCCAAAACCTCGCTCGATTGCGGGCGTAATTAGACGGCAATAGATGTCTGTTTCGTCCTGTTGCTTCTCCCGCGGTTATTGTGACGGTTCGTTGGGGGCCGAAAGATAGGAGCTGGCCCTCCCGTGTTTATGGAGTGTGAAGCTCGGAGATGAGCCGAGTTTCTGCACGACAGCCCCGCACACCAGGAGGGGGGGACCGGGGGTTCACTTTATCATTCTTGGTCTGTCCACACTCGTGCTCCAAAATTGACACCGAACTCGCGCGATCCTAGGCACCGACATCAATTATTATATGAGGAAAGGGGCTTAAAAAACCGGGGGGTACGTTTTCAATTATGTAGACGCGGTTTGGTATATGCCGAATGACTAGGAGAGCCAATAAGTGCAGGAGGTTTGGTTCCAAATGTGGTTTCAGGTCCGGGCTAGGTTCACACGGGCAGCATAATATGAACCTAACCTAACCAACCGGTTATGACATGAGTCAGGAGCTTCAACCTGCAGACTCTCCCCCACCCTATACGTTCTAATCAAGGGAATGAAGGCAAGTTGAGCAAAAGCCCTCCCACTCGTCCTAAGGGAAATGCTTGGAAATCGACAACCCCCCCTCCCCCCCACCAACTTCCTCCCAAGGCCTTAATCCCGCCCCCCGCTTTGCAGAGTTGAAATGGGACTGAGTCCCTGACGCAGCAGGTCCCTAGTGAGCTAGAGGCGCCACTCTAGGGACCTGTCCCCCTCTTTCCCCATCTCCGGCACGAAAATGTCTGCCGTGCGCCCTGCAGACTAATGTACCAAGGTATGCTCAGGTACCAGGTGGAAATAAAGCAGAAAAAAATGCACTAACGATGAGTTATGATGATCCGAAGGACTAGGTGGGACTAGGGTGGCTGGAGGGGCCGGGTCTGCCCTGCTAACCCCCATGGGCCAACTCAGTTGGAGCAACAACCCCTTTCATTACCGCCAGGCCAGTGGTTAGCCAGAAAAAAATGACAGTAGAGTTAATTAGGGGCAGACGAGAGGTCGGAGGGATGGGTAGCCCAGATCCTCTCTGTCCTGATTCATATGTGAATGAGATGAGATGGGGGGACTTGGATGTGACCTCCTTGATCGGGACTGCCTCTTGAGGAGTCGGAGTGGGTGTGTTCTCACGCACCACCATCCAGGCCCTGTTCTGAAACCTGTTCGGTAGCCGGCAGGAAACAGGCAATTAATAACCCTGCGAACAGATCGGCCGAGATATTGCAAAACCTAAACTGCCACCTCATAAACATACCGATAAGAAAACTGGCGGTATTAGCGCTACATCTACCGGCCAGTGCTCCAACCCTCTTGAAAATTGGGAACGCGCGGCAAGTTGATAGCCGAGAAAGGGAACAATGCGCCCAGAGTTGTGTAAGACAAGGGACTTGGGGAGCAGCTTGAGTAATTAGAAACGCCGCCAAATATAGGAACGATAGTACCGGCGGGGACAATTCCTGGCCTCCGGAATGGATTCTTTGTCCGCGGGGCAGCCCCCCCTTGAAAAGCTTGGGGGGCGCCTCGGCACCAAACCCCGCTAAGATATTGTTGCAGTTTGGCTGGCTGCTGTTGCTGGGGAAAATTAAGATTCGGCCCCGTTTCCATTACTGGTCCCCTATCGACGCACAGCCAAGTTCCGCCGTAGACTTTGAAAGACCGGGAAGACCGAAGCGGGGGTACACGCGACGTCCACACAACAATGTCCGAAACTTGGCAAGATTGCGGTTCCTGCCTACAGATATAACTACGGTTGCGTTTTTCAGTGGGTATGACCAAAAATGTGCACGTGTGGCTCCCACCCTCTGTGCAAACCAATCTTGTAATTAATAAATGGAAATGTTGATGCCTGAATAGTTTAAATGCACAAATAGGGCGAGTTTACCCTACACAGTTAACAACGCACTCCATTCAATTGCCTCTCCCCCTCTATATTTGCATCCGGATGCTAGCTTCATATATTTTTATCCGGCGCAACCATGACCGGAATTTAATCGGGGATGTACTGTAGCAGACTTCCAATAGCGACATCACGACACGCGCAATCACGCCGTCCAAGCAATCTTCATTACATAATAGAGCATCGGCTCTGATGCACGCGTCCGCTAACCGTACTTGATGGATGAGAACACGAATCATAATCTATGTAATCATTAAAGGAGAACTAACCCGAATATAAATTCCGGAGTATATTAAAGGTAGCTCGATTCTAAATTAATTAGAGCATATGCAGGTGGGTATGCTTTCATTTTACCTGGGGGCTTGCAGGGGGGTTGCGGTGAAAAGAAATGCTCCTCACTCGGTCGGCATGGACAGGAGATGAATGTACCTTCCGAGACTCATCACTTAGGTAACCCCCCCACACAACTCTTTTTTTGGAGGGAGGAGGGGGTTATCCCCTTAGGACTACCCCTCGACCTAGTGGATCCCCCCTCCAACTACTATTCTTGCTTTTTAATTGCAAGCCCTGGTTATATCCCTAGAGACGCCAGCGCACAAATTTCCTGAAAATTAAAATCTGCATTACCCAAGCCACGCAAAAGCCCAACTCTTCGGAGATACACCATCGTTCACCTACAGGGGCGTAGCTTAAACATGAAAAAAAAAAGGTCCGGAGTTGCAGTTTTACACTCCGGAGACTTGACACGCAAGACGTCCGGTTTCGATCTAAGACGGCGCCTACCGAGATTTTTATGAGAGAGGATTCCTTCCAAGGTGGGGGGAATCCGGTTGCAGAAGAGGAGATTTGAGGGCCCTGGGATAGGCGGAAAGGTCATCACTCCCCGGCCCGCATGGAGATGGTCACTTTTTAGGAGGACATTCGGGATTGAAGACTCCTGCACTGCACCCGGCAGCATACAAACACACGTGATTTTTATTGTGCTGCGCCAAGCTGTGGGTGGACACACTACCGGCCTTGCTTGACATGCACATTTTTACCTGCTGGGGGATGGACAGTGACGGTTGGGAAGTCAACGGACCACGTCTTTTTCCTTCCAAAAAAAGACGGGGTGTGATAAATGCGGAGAAAAGATAATGAGATGGGACGGAGGTGTGCTGGAATGAGCCCCATTGTTTGTTCGCTGGCCAAAAGGTGCGGAACTTTGGGGAAAGCCTGGGAACCTGCTCTTCTCTTTCCCGTGTGCTGAGAAAGCATTCTGGGGCATGTGACTCCCTCAGACTTCATCCCACCTCCCCCACCTCCCTCCTTCCACGTTTATCTTTATGTCGCGCCTTTCCGCCAACATGGCTTGGGACAAGAAACTCCTTCCATTCGGCACACCTCCAGGCCGTAAAAACGTGCCACAGGAATGCTCTTATACCAAATCTAGATGGATGTGTATGTGCCCCCCACGCTTTGCCGAATCACTCTTCCTACTTCTGCCTCCTCAAATTACTACCGGGTGTTTCAGCAAAATATACCCCATTTTGGTCAAGTCTGAAACAATCGATAAAAGTGTTGTAATATTGTAAGCCCCAAACATGAATTTATTATTTTAAATTATTAATTCATTGTTCCAAACGATTAACCTATAAACTATATGCCTGGCGTCCTATGTTCATTTTTCGCTAATAAAATTTTAACCAAAAAATAATTCAGGCACATCTGGATTATTTCATGATCTTGTGTTTAAAGTATAGTAATAGATTTGTCAGCATGTAGGAAATAGAAAATGACACAGTTATTTTCTCTCATATATGTAAAGCCACCAAAAACACTTTCGCAATTGTCACGACCGTTATACGTGATTGGAGGGAAATTAGAAAAAAAGAGACGCACATATTGCCTCGGAAATATCCAGCCAATTACCACGCAGCACGTATCAAGCTTTAACATATGCTCACTCTGCGAGATTAATACAATACATCCAGAAACATGATTGCTGAGAATTAGAACCTGCATATGGAATGGGTCGAGGCGGGTGTTTTATCCCGATCCAGGTTTAGGGACCTCCTGGGAATGGTTCCGGGGGTCCATCAACCGCTAATTCTTTCTGGCTGACTGAATACAACGTCGACCACTAAAAAGTCAAAACTTTTTTTTCGGGGGGATATCAGACCAGTGTGTGTTTTTTTAGACTACAGTGAATGCATGCTAAACTCAATTTTTTGGTCGCGCTATTGTGTGAGCGTGTCAGTTGTTGTTCAAATCTAATATATGAACTATATTGCATCGTTGTGTGTGCAAGTATTGTTCATTATCACTCTTTCAAAAAAGTGTCAGTAAAGGTGACAATTTGACACAAAAGCCTGAAGAGATCTTTCCTCCGTTAATGTAATGCACTAATTGGTCATGGTTATTCTCTGGAAGTAAGAAGTGAACTGGAACTTGTCAACTTATGTTTAACGACAGTTATTGTTGTAATGTGACGTCAACAACGAATTTGCGATTAGAAATAATTACAATATGTAGCCTATTGATTATCAATTACAAGTGGTGCTTGACGTCACGGATTCAAAATGACATTCCTTGTCGAATTCCTCGAGAGAAAGAGCCAACCACCCTTCTCCAAACTGTAATTAGCCCACATCACCATCTCAAATCAAGGAGCCAATAATCACCCACAATTGACATGCGAAATTGCACAAATCACGCACAATCCACCACAAAAAACAATCAGAAGTGACCCACTGATCGACTTAACCCCCCCCCCCTTCACAAATCGGGCGCATCCCCATGTAATTGTTGTCACTGTTGTATCTCCTCCCGGTTTTCCCTAGGCCCGTCCCTATTTTGGAACCGGTTCATGGAGCGGTTCCCCTTCCTCGAGCCCAGTTCAGGCCCAGAGGGGGACGAATGTGCCGAGCCGTGAAAGATCCTCCGGCGGGCCCTTCTTTAATCGGTCGTAAATTAGACCCCCCTATACCCTGCCCCCCACCCTATCTGGTATAGCAAGGCCCGATTCCATCAAGGCTTCACTCAGCCATGACGTCATAATTGGACTGGCAGTTTTTGTCGCAACCTTTTGCGAAAAAGCCCCTGACACCCGACATGGCAGTAGTTAATTGCAGGGAACAAATTGTGCGTTAAGTCATAAATAATTTCCGACCTGACAACGCCCTGTCTATCGGGATTTAATTATCCCCTTCTTTATTCCTCACGGGGTCGACCCTGTCACGTGATGTCCCTCTGCTTATTCCTAAATTGACATTTTTTTTTTTGCATAAAGTCCCCTGGTTGGATCGATTGATTTGACTATAGGGCAGATCGTCAACATTTTGTGCCCTTTGTTACCTCCATATATTAAGTTGAGGACAAGCCTAATTTGGACATATGGACTTGTACAGGCTGACATTTTTTCTGAAAAATTGCTCAAGATGAGTCCGTATTTTAGTGTCCGAATTTTTGTTTCATAGGTCACAAATCTTATGACGTCACAGTTGCTAATCCCCACCATTTTCTCCCTCTTCCGGTTCCTCCCTGGTGACTGATGCTCCCCCACCCTGCGATTTGAAAATCTGGGCGGGATGACAGCATGAGGGGGGCCACCGGATATTAAGCCCAGCAAGAAGGAATCCATGTATATGCATTGCGGTGGACCCCACTCTCCACAGATGGAGTCGAGCCTAAGGCCGGAAGGCATTAGTTATCACAGCGAGGGATAAAGGAGTCGTTATCCTCTTATGCAAAGTGCAAGGGGCTGGCGTGTCCAAAACACAACACAAAAGGAGCTACTCGGTATAATCGGAAGGTATCTCAGCGTCCAGTCCCTGACCTGAGACTGACCCGAAGGGTTGACCCCTCTGGAAAACCGGGAATTCCCCACTCATTAAGCACAGTTTATTTTAATGAATTGGCCGGAAGACAGGTGCTGGGAGTAGGTGCTTTTGTATTACATATACAGCGAATTTTTCTCTCTCTTTCCCAGCAGGATCATATAAGCTGGATCATGTCAGAGTGGGTGCTGCCCAGAGATTAGGCTGCATCCAGTCTGGCATGGGGATTCAACTCGGATTACAATTTTTATATTTCATGTTTACCGTACACACACCGGTTCTGTTGGAAACGCGCGTTTTTTCGACTTGGGGCGGGCCACTGCAGTGAGTAATTCCTGGCCGTGTTTAAAAATTAGCATCTATAGATCGTCATCTGACACTTCCAAACTTCAAGCCTTGCTGGTTTAGGCTTGCTGTTCGGTTTGAAATACCCTGCTATGTTGCGGCCAGGGTGCTTTTTCATTCCCAGCATGCCTGAGGGACAGCAGAGGCCAGCATGTTTGATCAAGAACGCTTAATGACACTTTTAAATAGCAGCTTGGTCATGTTATTACAGAGGGCACCTTTATTCCACGGGAAAAAAATTAAAGAGAAGCAAAGACTGCAAGCGTAGCTGAATATTGATTGAAAAGTATGGCTATAATGATTATGACACAATTTCGACCACAATGATCGTTCTGCATTTTAGGTTCTCAATTGTAGCACTACCTTATTCCACACTATTCAAGAGAGTGTCGGACACAATGCGAAATTATGGGTGTCAGGTCCGATAGATTATATGCTACACTGTAAGCTAACACCGGAGAAGTAATTATTCGGTCCATTTCTGCAGCAAGGGCTTGAAATTCACGGTACTTCCTCGTAATACTTCTCGAGTATATTCCCATTCCTTTTGCTCCGGCGTATAATGCATACTGCACTGTACATCGAGGTGAAGCATGAAAGGGCATGCCTGCCAATGGAAATTACTTCAAACGATACTGCAATGTAGGAGCAGGGTTTAAGATTATACAGCGCAGTAAGTCACAGCACGCACTATAAGATGCATCTAATTAGTGAGTACTAGCTATATATATTGACGTTGCCTCGACAATATCACGGTATCAATTAGCAGGAAGCAATTAATATTAAGTATGTTCAATACCCCAGCAGCGGGCTGAGCATATCAGGATATCCTAGAAGTAGAATTTGAGTGAATTAATTTTACCCGCTGAAAATATAGTTTGCATGTTTTTGAGTGAAAATTTAATCAAATTGAGTTAATATTAAGCGTTGAAAATGAACATTCGCGATTTTCGTCAACCAGCCTTTTTAAAGTCGATAACTTTTTGATCCTTTGTCCTCGAACTTCTCCCCTACCTCCTAACTGGATATCCTTTGTGGCAAGACCACTGCATAAAAACCAAAGTTACTCCCCAACTGCCACCCTTAAATCTTGACACCACATCCCGCCACTTTCCCCCTCCCATTTTTTTATATACCCAAAGCCTCCCTTTATACAAACTGTCTCCATCCTGAAGACAGGTGTTAAGCGCCTTGACCATCAGAGTCGATCGCCTTGAATCAATTGATTATCCCCCCATGGCTTCACCCTCCCCCGTTTTCTGATGGCTCCAAAGTGAACTCCAAGCCGCACTGCATAGATTGACAAGTAAATTTGTGCGGTGTTCGCCCCGAGTTCACCCCCTCCCATGCCTCCTCCCCCCAGGCCTACCCTGCGCTCATAAGTTGAGGGCTTTTTGGTTTGTTCCTGCTGCGTTGTCGCCGCGCAAAGGGGGGCAAGTTAATTCGAGGCTAGGTTCTAGGGTATGCCAGGTCCTCGGGAGGCGAGCCGATCAAACTCTCTCTCGACATGAGTCGGGGGGTCCTCTGGGCGGAGGTCACTTGCAAAACTCTCCCTCACACACACTCCCCCACCAGTATGTTATAGCAAGGGGGGATGGGGGGCTGGAGAGGGCAGAAGCCGCAAGGCACCGCATGGGACCAGCACTTTGAAACTTTGTTGTTATTCCACTAGTGAACCCAGTAGCCAGGAACGTATTTTGGAGAACACACGGTATACGGCCCTCCCCCTTTTCCCTCCACCGAAAAGCTGATTAGGCATAAAAGAGAGACGGGCGAAAGACACCGAAATAAAGCTACGAGCGCAAGTTATACACGGAGGCTTATAAGCATTATGAAAGCTTCTTGTCTTTGCATTATGGCCGCGTTGTCTCCGGAGATTAAGCGTCTCCGTGTCTTTTTTTTTTTTCGTCTTCTTCCCTTGGTTTCTCCCAGAGATGGAAATGAAAGGAGCCCCCAGCCCGCTAATCTTGGGCTCGTCACCTAGGCTCTCCAGTCTCCTTACGCCGGGATCATTGTAGGCAGAACTTTTGCACTTTTTATGGAGGCCGCGGAGAATGTGGGCACGAGAAATTCTCTGATTTTGGTGAGGAGGCTGGTGGTGCCCAGCGCCATTACAAGGTATGAGCCTCGCTTCCGCCTCTTGTTTTATCGTAATAAAAACTTCTTCCCATTCTTGGGCCGAGTCTCAAGACGAAAGAGGGGGCCGGTGCTGGGGTTTCTCCAGAGACGCGTAAAACCTCCCGCACTGGGAAAGAAGGGGGGGGGGGGG
>KZ538817.1:63069-74311 GCA_000934665.2 Catajapyx aquilonaris | reverse complement strand
GGGGGGGTGTCCCCGAGTTATACCCCTTGAAGCTGCCAAAGGTAATGCCCAGTGTTCCGCCGAGCCTCCCAATTTTCATTTTCTGAAAAATGCACACGTGTACCACACTCGGCCTAATGCAGTTCGGCCGAAACGCGCTCGGGAATTAGAAACCCTGGGACAACGATGTCGTCTTCCAGCCACCGTGGATGATGGTTGCTTTTCTGCTTGTCAAGTGGGGAAGGCGGCTCGCCTGCATCGGTCCCCCGGGGGGCCCAGTCTTTTCCTTAGCCGGGAACCTCATATCTTCATCGCGGATGTGGACGACGCCTTTCCAGCGCGAAATGTTTACCACCCCTGCAATTACCGCCTCTCTCTCTTCGCTCCACTCGTGACTGCCGCTCCCGGGATGATGCATGTCGTACACTCCACTGCATTGCCTCCGCCGCGCCATTTGTTTGCGAATCTTTCCACTAGGGCTGTCTGCAGACCGCACTCGCTATCATTTCTCAACTCGGGATGGTTATATACGAGAAGGGGCTTCCAAAATACACTACACCACACTGCAGCACCGGTCCAACCGGGTCCAACCCATACATTACCGTATTGGACCTGTCAATGCGGGGGCCACCACCAAGCTTGTCCGCAACATTACAGCAAATGTCATCAGATGTCACTATACGAACGCCTCTTGCTACAAGACGAAGACTTGGAAACAATCGTGACGAAGACGCCGAACTGGAGCCATGGTAAGCAGATTAGAGGCTGGATGGAGCAGGCAATTTGAATGAACCCCAATGTGGAAGGCAAGTGTTGTCGCCAAGGGAACCGCATCATGGCCCTCGTCTCCCCCCGAAATAAATAGGCCTATAATTAATTGTCTCGTGAGGGCTGTACTCGGCGCGGCTAAATCAACTCTAATATTATAGAACATTTCTATGAATTCCTAAAGGCAAACTGGGAGCGCATCAAGGGTGCTTGGCAAGCTTCCTCCTCCTCCTCCTTATTTGAAGTCGAATAGGCAATATATTGGATGTTTGCTGGCAAATACATTCACATTCCTGGAGGCAAGAGGAGGCGAGAGCCCAACCGACGTGAGCCATCACAAACAACCACTCACTGCACTTCTTAACTCTGGAGCTAATTGGAAGCACTCCGGTGTCGCACAAACGCCAAAGTTTGGGGAGAGGTCAGGAGGGTTTATAGTTGGGGGGCCAGGGTGGGGGTGTTCCGCATGTCCATTGGAAGCCTTGCCTCTCTCATTTTAAGGCGGCGATCTCGTAAAGGCAAAGTTGCCAGCCTTTTCAACAAAGCATCACCGGGATGGAGGTTTTCGGTCGGGGGGAAAAGGAAAAGGGTTGGGGAGAACGAGAGAGAGGAAGACCATAGGTCTGTCGCTCCTCTAAACCCCCCCGAAAACATCAAAGGAGAGGGCAAAGTTAAGCTCCAGCTTCAAGTGCCCATAAAAGGTCAAACGAAGAGGGTCAGGTTCATTGGTCAAAGGCTACTTGCATAAACATCATTCAGCCTGGAAATCATTTCCGACGTTTTTCGCCAATACTCATATTGGCTCACCCTGTATTTTTTTCTCCCCCCAACTTCCCACCGGGAGTGACAAACACTTGAGGCGACACAGATGCAATTCAGGTCCCCTTTTCCCAGTTCCTTTTTGGCAACAAAAGCGGTCACCAGCAGGCTCCAAAGTCAGGAGGCGAGAGGCGGCATAACAGCGCCTTTTCTCCCATGGCCTAGGCGTCGGGAGCGCCGAAATCGTTTTGCATTGCCACCTTACAAAAAAGCGCGAAACTTTAATTCCTCTCCACGGCCCTATCACAAGTCAGCTCCTATCAAGGCAAGTTCCTCTTGTTTTGGGGTGGTGTTGGGAGTGTAAGGCGGAGGGGGCAGGAGTGGGGGCCATACAATAAAGCCCCGCCTGCAGAGGCCGGGAAGCCGGGGTCGCCGTGATAGGTTTGGGCGGTGCCGGCGCCAAGGCAGAGGTCTCATCGCTCCTCGTCGCTCGTTCAATTCAGACATCATTCCCAGGACTTATTAAAATAAATCTTAGCTTACGCTTGAATTGAGGAATTAAAAGTTTGGGGGGAAGTTGGGGGCCTCTGAATGCGCGCGGCATGGAGCGTGGGGCCCTGATAAAAACAGGGGGAAGGGGAGGAGGTGGAGGAGGGGACCCCCGGTTTGTTCCAAGCGGACGTCCTGGAAACCCCTTTCATGGGGGGGCTTTCATTCAAGGCTCGGCGCCGAGGCCGAGAAGAGATGGGAGATGAGGAGGTTGGGAGGCTGGGAGGAGGAGGAGGAGGTGGGAGGGTGGAAATTGCGGACGGCAGCTCCTAGTGCTGCGGGGCGCGCCAGATTAATTTTCAGGCATTCAGCGCCCCTGAGTCTTCCCCCGGATATACCCGGAGGAGCCTTACCCCAGGCATCCATCATCCTGGCGGGTAGGCAATCAGGTGGGTTGCGCGGGGGCCAGGATAACACTCGGCCTAACGCTATTCGGCGGCGCCCGGCCTCCCATTCCACTCCATTCCGGAAGACGACGGGGGGTCCCGTGGACCCAGCCTGGCGCGCACACATGCAAGTGACACATCCAAAGAAAGGCAAATAAACAGGGGGGCACAGCCCCCCGCCCCGACTCGCGAAATAAATCCTGGGCGCTGCGGGGGGGCCCAATGCGAAGGCACTCCAGGGGGGCACATCTCCCTGCAACCGGTCCTAAGGAATCTATACTATACATGCTGCATGGGGGAATAGATCGATCACAGCAGCAACCGGAGCGGAGCATGCAAAAATTAATTACACCACTGTCTTATCTTGAGGAGGCGATGATGTGTGGTGTTAATTTCCCCCCCTAAAATGCCGTCACAAATTGAGGCGTTATCTCGGAATTGGGTATCGAAATGTGAACTGATGATCCCGGAGGGAGGGCGCTTATAGCCGGCTTTTGTTGCGCAGCCAGATAGGCTCCAAATTACGATCTTATCAGTAGATAAGCATTGTTGTAGTCGTGACCCTGAAAGTCGGTCGCGCTGTCAGCCCATGCAGCCCTGTATACATACCTATCAATATACCCGGGGTCATTACCAATCAACATAATCTCTTAATAACCGACCGTCCCTGGTGAATCCGCATAATTCCACACACTAACTGAATGGGTAATGTGACCAGTGGCCTTTTTCCTCCTCCCTGGGTCCGGTGCATGTGGCAAGAAGGGCAAGCGTGATATTTCATACATGAAGAGAGGCGACACGTGAAAGGGCCTAAGGGGTGTCCCCTCCTGCAGGACTGTCCTGTATGTCTGAGCTGTGGGGGAGGGAGGTGGCAGGGGGGACACACAGCAGGGGCCAGCATCCTCGACCTTCCCGCCGAGACCGCAACTCCCGGGGCCGTCCTTCTCTCTCCTGGCAGTTGGGGCCGGAGTGGAGGCCCACGTCCAGCCCGACCCCCCCTCTCCAACCCTCCCAAGCCCGCCCCCCGCCCCTGGAAAACTTTTCCTCCGTGTTCACGTCTCATGTATCATTCATCCTTTTTCCTGCGGTTGGCCTACGACGCTCGTCATTAGGGGGCCGCCACCGCGCCTTGATGAGACGTCTATCCAGTCAATTAAAATCCTGGCAAATACACGGAAACCCTATCTTTCAGTTTCCATTAGCCGGAACTAAGGAAGTCTCCGGGGATCCGGAAGAGAAGGCTGCGGTTCCAGCTCTCTCCCCTCCTACTAACATGAAGCCTTTCCTATCCCCCAAACGAGGGGCTGCCACCAAGGACTGTCGAGGACCCAACCCGGCGCAAGAATGTCTCGCAAGGACCCCGTTTCTTTCAGAGGGCGAGGGGGGTAGACCAACAGCTAAGTGCAGATGCACACTTGGGGACAAATATTGCCCAATGTTGAAATGGGAATCCGATGTTGCCTGAGCACGTAAAAGGTATCGATCCTACCCAGTTCTCATTGACAGTATAAAGAGGTGAGTGATCAACAATACGGTCCTTGTTTTCGTGTTTATTTGCTTGTAAGGTCCGGTTGAATGACTTTCACCAGCAGAAGGCTGACCAGTGGTCAATTGTTAGATATATCCTTGACAACAATTGGTCGTCAATCCGACCTGTTGCATCACCCCAAACCAATCAACTCGTCCTTAAGATTTTGTGAGGAGTCATAAACGAAACTATATTCTAAGAACATGATCCAATAATAATTGATGATTGGTACCGATGTCAGAAACCAATTTTTCGCCAATGAGACTGCTTTGCCTTAAAAATTAGTCGCTTCACAAGACATTTATTTCAAAGAGCGATTTATAAATGAAAAAGGGCATAGCGACACTCGTATATAAATTTCAATCCAAGAAGGGCGTGACAGGAAAATGCGTTGTTGACACGATGCGACAGTTTTCAGGCCACAATAAAATTCTAGGAGAGAGAGAGAGAGAGAGAGACTTTCACCTGAGCGGGCCTATATGTTGCATAATTAAGAGTTTCATACCCAGACCACTGTAAATTCGCTGCCACATTTTAAGCTTCGTGTCACCTGCTTATTTTACATATTTCACGGACGGACAGATGTTATTAAATGATGGGGACCGCTTTGCCTTGAGAAAATAAACATGCAGTTAATTTTAGATAATTTCACTCCACGCTGTGTGAACCGGCAGAAAACGGTCAAATATGCATTCCCCGGCCAGGTGCGAACAAAAAGTTAATCTAATCACCAGCAGTGGTTTTCACTTGTATGACTGCATGCAAAATTGCATCCACTGCACTGGAATTTCCTGGTCTTACTATTGTCCTTGTACAGGGTGTACCGCAATGTGCCGACACCTCTATTTTCGATGGAAATGTCAGCAGGATCGTTCTGAATTTCAGCACGAGTATATTCTCAAGTGTATGTCACATTCTGGGGAGGGCAATGCAAGGCAGTGGACGGTCTAAGGTGCCGGCCCACAAGCCGCAGCAGCAGACTGCAACGTCTCAGAGATTCTGTTTCTAGGACGCACTTTCCTTGTCTACCGTTTAATTCATCGCCGCAGAGGCTACATGCCCGGAAAACCTTCTCATCCATATGGATGGAGCAAGGTGGTCATCCTTCGACCTGCGCAACCAAGCCTAGCCTACCAGCATCAAATAAATAAATCATGCAATCTTACTTAGTACGGCCCGAATATGCGTCGCGGCTAGTCTTGGGATATAAGGAAACTAGTGTAGGCAGTGACACCATGGCTTGTACTAAACCAAGTTATGGAGAAGGGGACTCTACCTGACTCGATGCTGTTGTCTGCATCAGGTGGGCCTACTGGTGAGCAGGGGGTGTGGGCAAGGGCTGGCGTGGATGGCGTCGGGGGTGGTCGGCCAGGAAGTAACCCGTCGCTTGTTGACGTCGCTGGAAGATATCAGACATTAATTAAGCATCGGACACGGCTGCAGGATGGACTAAATATTCTGGACATATGGGTCTCGCCGGGGGTCCAATTGTTTGCTAAATTATGGCGACACCTTTCGGAACAAAAGGTGCATGCCACTCTGGATTTTTAATCACGCGTCCATGCAATAGTGCTATAGGAAATGTTCGCCAAACATATAAAAAGTGTCGACGCGTATCGTGCATATATGCACAAGGCAACAAATCCGAGATAGGAAAGGTGGAAATGGCAAAGTATTTGTCACGAGAAGCAGATTACGGCTCGGGCACCCCTTCAGGACTGGAGCTGCAAAGAGCAGCAATCTCTGGCACGTGTGCGTCACATTTTCCCAACGAGTCGCTGGGACCTCTCGGGCTGCTCATCCCTCACCTCTCGACATGAAAATCAGAAAATGCATCCGCACAATTTCCAGAGAAAGACGGCCATGATGTGCCTAGACACGTTAGAAGTTGCTCTGCCGGAGAATCCCTCGGGAGTCCGGCGAAAGAGGCTTAAAAAACAGAGGGGGAAGCGGAAAAGGGTATGGAAGGGGGGAGTGAGGGAGGGATGGAGAGAGGAGGGGGGGGAGGGGAGGGGAAGAAAATTCACCTCGGAGCCATTTGGCTGGTTTGAGAAGTATGGAACCAAGTGTATGCATATATAGGCCGGCATGGGTTTGTGTTGGCGCCGCCGACCGCCTACCCTCTTGCGGCCTTTCCCTTGGGAAGCTATGAAATTCCATGCATTCTCGCACAAGATTCCTGGGAGGCCGACATGCAGGGACACACTCGACTCGTAACATCCTTTGAGTAATTGAAATACTGGGCGGCAACTTTTGCCCCTGATGGCACTTGGCCCTGCAAGGTAATCTCGATGCCATCTCCGCAATCTCAACGTTAGCATACACTTTGACGTTTTACTACGCTCTGCTTTGATGGCACTTTCCTACCACGTACCCTTAATATAATGTGATTTCCCCTGGAGCTAGCTACCCAGATATATACGCACAAAACTTAGGCGGGGATAGCCATCGCCATACAGCAAGTTTAGCCAACATCACAAAGAGCCGGGTATGGGATGCTGCACATGGACCCGGTCAGGCATGCTGCATGCTGGACAGCCTCTCAAACGCCGGCCCCAGGTTCTCTATAACTAGATCTTGCACCCGGCCAAGTGCTCAAGTAAACGTACACAGCAGCACACTAACAATGTCGAACACGAGAAAGTGGTCAGCTTATTTGCTCCTGCCCGTCACCATCAACAGAGACCCACTTCTGTGCACGGTTCGTTATTTTGACCTTATTGGAGAAGACAGGTCGTCTCCAAGTTGGCGTGGGTTTTCTGTAGGTCCCGTTGGTATAGCAGGCCAAACCAACCGAGTAGATCATAATAGCAGAGAAGGGAAAGTCCGCTCAGGTGCATATACAAGTACATCCCAAGACGCAACAAGAGCAAGTAGGACAGAATCGAACATGTCGATACGCCATCTTTTACGACCATGCCTTTTATGCGGCCCACTCGCACGCTTTATGGCCGCACGAATAAAACGACGTTTATTAGAAACCATAGAATGGAAGGCACGCCGAACGCACAAAGCCTCCCCCCCTCAAAAGGATAAGGGTTTCAGTTTTCAAATGACCGCAAAACTTGGGTACTTTGATTCCAGTTTTACACGACCGCTTCTCCAATATACACTAGGAATTACCAACCTAGCCCCCCCTCCTCCAGGTCTGATTCTTAAAAGAAGCCAATAATTTGAGGGCCAGCTCATGCCAGATGCAACAGGGCCCCCAGCCTTATACGACCGGGTCACGTGGGGCTCTCTCCTTATTCTTTCTTTCCGCACACGTCCACTTTACTGCTGCCCACGTCAAGTACACTTGCGCCGGGGTCATTTCACCAGCATCCTCCCCAACAATTGAACCCCCGCTCATCCCGGACAGGTCGCATGACGTGTGGCCCAAAGTAGGCCTGTGGTCCGAGGTGATCATAATCAGGCACCGGAGTTGGCCACTCACACGTTCGGCCAGGAGGAAAACACAAAAGAGGCCTGTGCCTCATTGCGGTGAAAAACGAAGGTGTCCAAGGGCCGACGTGAAGTGCCCCATTGGCCGCCGCCTTCCCTTATAGCGGGTCATAAGGGGAAGAAGAGGTGGCAGGGGCTCTCCATATCCGAGGGGTCGAGCTCCTTCATGCAATAAACGTCACCCGCAGCTCTGGGCAGCGGGACGGCCGCCTGGGGACCAAGGGTAGATAGATCCGACCCCCCCTCCTCTCTTGCCCACTACTACTCTATCCCCTCTCTCCCTGCCTAGCCCCATCAAATGGCATCAGAATTCCAGAGGGGCCCGCCGCTCTAATAAGGCCCGTCGAGGATACCGGATCACCCGGGCTGCTGGGAGTTATTCTATACTGCTCTAGCTTCCAGGCCCTGTTCCTCCTCCCACGGATGATACCCAGGGCCCTCGGAATTTGCTCTGGAAACCCGGCCAAAGTCACACGTCTCAAGATGGTCCCTACTCTGACACTCAACGCCTTGTTTACCGCATGCCGACATGGATCTTCTGCAGTGTTGGTTGCCCGCTTCACAGGATTGTTCCAACAAAAAAAGGCGGTTAACTGACCGTTAAATATGCCATTACGTTCGGCCGGTAGCACCATCGAAAGCCTATCGATATTGACACTTAGCCCAATCGAGAGCCAAGTTGGCAAGCCGCGCCCAAACTTCGACAAGGTGTCAAAGGCCGCTGAAATAAACCGGCGGGACATTATCATAGGGTGGGCAACCATCCAAAAAGAGCCCTTCCTCCTCCTCCTCCTCACTCCCACGTGGGCAAGCAATGGCCGAGCACTCCGAGGCATAAAGCAGCTCGGAATCCTCCAGGGAAGCTCACTTTATACGTTCCCGGCAGACACATATCCAGGGAACGCCCACATGGCCAATGGCCATATTTTGCCTCCTGAGCTGGAATAATATTAGCTCGCAGTGGCGGCTAATGGCTCCGGTAATGAAGATCGGCCTTGCCTTGGCCATTCTGGGGGTGTGCATAGGAGGGGCTCGGAACATGGAGGCACATACAAGAGGAACACCTGCTAAGCACTTGAGGGCGTCAAGAACCGCGCGGCCATTTCCTTCCCAAATGGACAGGGAGAAAGACCCTTCTGGACAGAATTGTTTCACAGGCACACAATTTCACCATTGGCGGTGCGGCTGCTTCTGACCTGCGGAAAAGAGACGATGGCCTGCGCTTCATTTCAGAAGGAGCGGCGGGGGGTGGCTGCGGTCGACTGCTGCTTGGACGCATGGGGGGGATCGCACCTACTTGCTGCTGGACAATCGAGAGGGTTTGCCGATCGAATGCCGAGTGGTGTAATTTTCGACCGGCGGAATGTTATTTCGCACTCTTTTACAAGGGCGTGAGGCGGATTTATTACGGGGGAAGGCATAATTTTATGGGCCCATTTTACTGGGGTTGGCTAAGAATGCGCGTCAACGACTGATAAACAACCACTTGGCAATGATAAAAAGGGTGGGGGAGGGATGAAGACGGTTTTTATAAAAAAGGTAAAAATGTAAAGAAGTTGCGAAGTTAATGTAACGCGAAGAGCTGATTATTCATTCATCTTGATAGTGACAAGTTTATTACTGAATTTACCTCCGGCTGAGAATGATATTCTTAAAACTCGTTTCCGTTCTGAAGTTGTTATATAAATTGTCCTATGTATTGCAGGCAATTTTCTCCGAGGAACCTTTGTGAAAATTAATTCAAAAATTAAGATACTAATTTATAGTCAAATTTGCTATAATTATAGGAAGATCGTTTTCGAATATGACATGGGCATAATTTTTTCACTCATTTCAATGACTGAAGCTTCATCCTGTGACTTAGCAAACCTATGCGCCTCTCTTGTCTCACGGGATGTCGACTTTTCAGGGGTAAGCACCACGCCAGTGTAAAAGGTAGGCCTACAATACTGTACTATAGACAGGGTGTTCCAAAAGTAGCTGAATATAGAGGTACTGTTACTGTTGACGCATAACATACGATAAAGGGAGCACAAATTGTCACAATTTTACTATTGTTTGGGCCTGATCGTGTTAATAACAATTAATGAAAATCTCCGATTATGTTTAACCCTGTACTGCGCACATTTAGGATATCGGGAAGAAAAAAAATCTGATGCCTTTTTCTCATCATAGGCGACGTAAGGATGGTTTTTATTATGTTTGATCATCTCTGACCCAATGACTTTGAAGTTACATGGGCTGAGTCAAAAGTCATGGCGAGTATTTTTTTTACACAAAAACGGTAACACATACAGAGATAAACTTTGCTAAGTTTTGAAGGTCCGGCGATTACAATATTTGATCTGATATATAGATGGCATCCATATTGCAAGGGGGGGCAGAAAACTAAAGGCGATCATATCCCCCACCATAATGGTGGGCACCATTCCACCGTCGCATGCAGATCGGGGCGGGGGGGGGGGNGGGGGGGGGGTCACGATCCCCTTTCGTTTACCGGCTCCCCTTGAGATCTCGGGGTCATCTATATTCCAGTCCGAATTGTAATCGCCGGACCTTAAAAACGTATAGTAATGGTCATATCTGTACATGTAACCGTTTTCGAATAAAAATACGCACAATGACTAAGGACTCAAACCTCAAGCAATATTGTGCCTGCGCCGCCAAAAAATTGTGATGAAATTGTGCTGACAAAATTAGAATGGCCGCAAATGGCGACGAGAGAGCTACTCTTTGCAGTTTACATGTTACATGTAATTGGATATTTAATATCTGTATACCTATATCTAATCAGCTCCAGAAACAATCGCAGCTTCAGCAAATCCCAATTTCGCGCCATTTTCAATGACCTTGGCTTCTTCATACCGTATCCTGACCGTGTCATTTATCGACATTGTCATCTAGCTGATGGTAACAAACTAACTGTGACATTAAGCCACACTGTGGTTTCCAGGACCAACGTTGAAGCTTATGGCGCCTGCGCAAATTAATTGTTGCCCTCAAGACACAATGCGCGGTACAGGGTTAATATACAGCAATGAAAATATTTTTCCTTTCATTTGCACCGCTGGCATAAACGATCCTTACACGTGCTTGTTCAGAACCAAACACCGTGAGAAAAAGAGATGCGCCAAAATTGAATACAAGTCTGCAGCGAGCCTTAGATAATTTTTTTGTCCGCCTAACCTCCCCCGGAGCCAACGTGGTATCATGTCCTTCAGGGGATAACCGCAACAAAAAAAATTCTCAAACATGCACAATGGAAGAGACAGGTGCCTCGGCTCCGGAAAATTGAAATTGAAGGAGAAATGTTTGCATGTCTCCCTCCGCAGCCGATCCCTACCAAGCATCCTCCCCCCTCCCCCTCCCCGCCTCCCCTCCCATCCTCCCGATAATTATGTGCTCATATTTTGCGCCAGAAAGCTTCTGGCAAAGTCAGCTTCACCTCCCTGGAATAAGCCCGACTCGGCGTTCGTCCCCGAGGACCACTGTACCATTTCCTACGATCACTCCGAGACTTGGGAATATTTTGTCTTGTAGCCCCCAGTTCCCCGGGGGGCAGTGTGCGCAGAACGGCAGAAAATTAACGCAAATCTGCTGGGACTTTCCCCCGGACCTCTCCTAGGTTCATGTTCCTCTAGGCATTTTTAGTTTTAGAAATCGAATAATGACTTCTCTGGGATCCTCCTGCTCTCCGGTGCGCAGTTTCCTATTGTAATAGCAAAGATTCGGGGCCGGGACGAGCGCCGTTCGCCGCTCTGTTTATTACGACACTTTCGAGGGTATTACGCCCCCCCCCCCCCCCCCCCCCCCTCTCCCCCCCCCCCCC
>KZ538817.1:0-62920 GCA_000934665.2 Catajapyx aquilonaris | reverse complement strand
CTAGATAGACTTTGCGCCAAAACTTTGTTCCGTGTGTGGAGGATTCTTCCCCATGGTGCTGGATTTCTCTAGCCCCCACGATGCAAGCATCATTGGGCAGCCGGTGGGCATTCGATGAGGAGTTTTTGGTCGCGGGGGCAAAACGGCCACTTGCATGGCACACGGGTCCTCTTTCTTACCAAAAAAGGGGGGTGGGTGGGTGGAGAGGAAAAAAAAAGAAGAAGCCATCTCTCTTTTTCACTCTTGGCCTGAGGGTCCGACAGCCCTTCTTCTCTTCTATCCCGACTCGCATTCCTGCCACTCCTTCCATCCCTAAACTTCACCTCTACTTTTTTTTACTAGGTTGCCGCAAAACTTTTGGTATTATAGACCATTTCTACACCCTCATCAGGATTGCCTCCGTTCGATGACCCGCCGGATTCTCAAGCCCGCATTCTTTATGCGGGCACCAGACTGATTTTTTCTTATTTTTTTTTTTTAAACGACCCGATGCACACTAAAAATGTATTGGTAAAGAAAGTCTTCAAATGTGAAGAATATCAGCAAAATAGTCAAGTGCCTACACAGCAAACCCTGCCTTGTAATCTTCACAGAAAATGTGTCATATTTTAAAAGCCGAAATGAATATCTGAGTTTTTGGTTCAGAAGGGGCCCAAAGAGTGGTATTATTTTTTGCAACCCCGACTGAACCGATGATTAAATTACCACTAGGGATTAAATTACAAATTATGCAGATGTCCTTTATTGTCAAGCGGCTAATTCCCTTCCGCAGCAGTTCAGTTAATAAACATGTTTGTTGGTCCAGCTCTCCGCAACTGACCAGGACCTACGTCAAAGTGACACAATGAGTGAGCAGGTCAAGTGGATCCTGTCATTACGAGCATCGTTTGTATCAAATGAACATCGCCATGACATTGGGCGTGACAATCTAAACCTGTGTTTTTACATGCCGGGAGTCGGACGCGATGACATCAGATCGGGGGCGGTTGTTGAAAGATTGCTGCATCATCACAATCACACACATGATGTGTGCAACATGCGAGCTCATACATGCATCGCGTTTCATATTTGTCGGCAGCCTGACCCCTGCCTGCGCTGGCAAATTGCACCCTTCGCATCCTACTCCAAGGGTGATAAATAGCAATATTACAAATAACCATCAGTGGTTCGTGATTAATGAATGCTTGTTTGTTTTCCTCGTTGCCCACTTGCCAATCAATCCGTGTACAGTGCACTCGACAAATGAAACTCTCGCACACCGCAACCGCTAACAGGGCGCTTCGCTAAAGGCTGCTATAATGACAAAGAGTGTTCCGGAAAAGGGCTCACAATTATTCTCTGTCTCTACACTGCTTTTCACCCATTTTTAAAGTTATGAACTAATTAAGGATTCATTAACTTGAAAGTGCTCAATACGTCAATGAATTCGTTATTATTTTTTTTCACCGACAACCTTGCACCATCGGTCCATATGATCTTTGACAATTCTGGCCATGATAACATTTCGGCACTATAGTCATATTAAGGAATGAGTACTATACGCAATGTCAATACGCAGCATATACGCAGCGTGTATACCCAGTGTGATTCCAATGAATAATGAACTTGTGTGCATCCAATGTGTACCAGACCGGTAGGCCTGTTGCTTGGTAACGAGAGATGGAAAGAGGCTGAGTCGACAGGGGGACGTGACATGGTGAGACATTATTATTTCCTCCTTCACTGGCTGGTTATTAACCATGTTGCAAAATGTATATTACCTTATTTTAATTATGTGATACGTTGTAGGTGCCATCAAATAATAATTTACAAATAGCCAAGTGGGTCCATATTGGACTGAAATTTTCCAGCGTTGTGTGTAACGAACTCTCAAAAACATGACAATATCTTAGAGACAGCACAATCTTTGAGCAATTAACCAAAAGCTACTTATACACTGTTTCATGCTAGTAAACCTGCGTGTATACTACCATCCCCCAGCTGATCCTAGTGTCATTCGACTTCAAATTGAATGGACATCCATGGAGATATGATCATATCTGCATCTTCCCCTTGAATACATATTATGCAAACTATGTAGTTTCTGTGGTAATCATGAAAGCCGACTCGTGTGCGTGAATGAGATCAAGTATTGGCCTGGGAATCGCGTGTAACAGTGTCCGCGTGCTCAAAACAAAAAAAAGACAAAAAAAAAAAACTCACCAGCAGGTGAAAACGGAAAGACTCGGTCGTGGTTGCAACGCAGTTTCATAAATAAAACAAGAGCTCGATTACTTTACTTGAGTCTCGGGCCAAATCAGCGCCATCGTTTCGCACCTTTTTTTTTTGCGTGTAATTTTCTTCACGCCGATATGCAGGCCCGGGGTTTGGTGGTGCTGTGTACCCCACGTCGCAATGCGCTGGGTTCGCCCAAAAGACCTATTGTATATGTTAATCGCTTTACGGGGCCATTGGGAGTACAATATAACTGGAATTATTGAAATTCGTCGCGTAATACCCGATTGAATTTTAATGTTTCACTGCCAAAGCTTATATTTTCCATTGGTAAAATGGGCGGACCAAAAACCTGATGACAGCGAATCAAATTGCTGCATTACAAATGTGAGAGGGCTTAAGGAATTGTGCGGCTGTGTACAAAAACAGGTTTTTGCATCTGTTCCAATACTCGTGTATATTCAACAGTGCATAATATATGCCTTTGTGTGCCTTCCAAAAATATGAAACAAAATTCACCCCCTCCTGTCCCACCGGCCGGCCCGTCCCACCGGTCCGGCCGGATTGACGCGTCACGTCGTTACGTAACGCCAGCCATCTTTCATCCCCCTAAAAACTCGCAGTATATTTTCTCCCCGCATATTTGGCAACAAGTTGCAGTGTATAAACCCCCGAGCCCGAGCCGAGGCTGCACTGATGCTTTTGTTACATTATAATCCCGGGCGCAAGGTTAAGCCGAGCAGCATTTCCATTTGAACGGACGCAAATCTATGGGTGCCTGCTCGCTGCCGACAAACGACCAACACATTAGGTGCTTTGTTTTAATATTTATTCAGCTCAGCGCGCCGGAGCCCCATTTTTCCTCCGCCCAGCTCCAACACCAGCATCAGGGCTACTTGGTGCTATCTGGGTAACGATCTTGTCCTCCATCTCCATATACTATCACACATCCAGGCTGCGATCACCTGGTAAACATCCGGGCCGGACATGTGTCACCAACATAATGGAGCCTAATGTAGCGGCCCCCGCAATAATAAGATTAAAAGAATTCATTTGTCTTGCGGTTTCAAAGCGTCAGCTCGGGATGGCGGAATCGCCATGGCGAAATTCCTCCGGTTATTAATGGGAGCTAAATGCAGTCGTCGGCTTCAATTTAATGCAGCTTTTTACATGCTGGGAGAACCCGGGGAGAGAACTGAATAACGTTATTAGGCCGAGTCCGGTGTGCGGCAGAGGCAGATTTACTCTCCCAGAGTAATAAAAGATGGGGTACACCCAAAGTTGATTTTGCGGCTGGGTATGTACGGGGGGTACAAAAATGTCGATAACAACCGCAAATAAATTGACCCATACTTTTGACACGCAGATAATCATACAGGGTCAGCCACTGCTAACTTAGCAGTAACTAGCAGTTGGACGAAAATTCCACCCCGGCTAAGATCATCAATGGCACTGAGCACATACATATACGTATACGTATGGGCCTGTGGTAAAAAATTATTTGCGGTCCACACCTAGTAAAAGAATGTGCAAACGCCAAGGGCTTGCATAACTTGCAGGGTTATCATTATTTACAAGCCAGTTTTACAACACTGCTGGGTTGCAGATATTTACCACATTTGCAAGTACTTGCAAAATTATGAACACCAATGCCTATTTGGAGGTCCTGCAATCAAACCCTTTAAAAAATTCAATCCTATAGATCCAGCCACCTCTCACCTGTCCACCAATTTCATTCCAATCCTGACATATCGACTCCTAATCCGCGAGACAACTTTGCTGCCAGAACACAGTGACAATTTTGACACCTTTCCCAAGAAAAAAAAAGTTTCGTCCCCCCCTTCCCCAAAAGGTGAATCCAGCGATGATTTGAGTGGGCAGACAAAGAGGCATCTTCCAGCCAGCAGGAGGATGCTTTTTACCTGGGGAATTGAGGCGCGTTAGAGCCCGGGAGCCCCCCGGATTAATCAAGGGGATAGGGGAGGCCGACGTGGCGAGCGTAGCGCCCGCTGATAAAGGCGGGTAATAATACCCATCCGCACCTGAACTCATACATTAGGGAGAGTCCCGAGGGAGCGGGTTCTCCCGAGGGACACCGGTCCCCAAATACCCTACCCTGCCCTCCCCCTGCCCGCCTTCCCTAGGCTGTCACAACGCGAGGTCGTGTCTGCGCAAACTCTGATTAGTTCGGCTCTCTTGGGGCTTGCCTGGGCTGCTCCGGAAAAGAATGGGGTTCCTTAGGGAATCCGGGGCTGCGGAAGAGAAGTTTTTTTTTCTTTTTTTTCGCATCGTAGGGGGGGAAAGGTGGGGAGTCTGTCGGGAGGGAGGCAGCGGAGCGCGGGGGACATCCAGGTCTATTGGGCCTTGGGTGCGCTTGGGGACATCGCAGCCATCTTCCATTGTCTCCACCCACGCTTGTATAGGGCAACTTCTAAGGTTTTCTTGTCTCCCCCTCCCCCCTCCTGCGAAACTTTCCTGAGGAAGCACTACTTTCCGGAGGGTCCGTCGGGAACGGCCCGGAGTACTGGACGGGCATTGTTAATAACAATCGCAGTTTGGACTCGATAAGGAGATGGTGCATGGCTCCACGCTTCGGAGTCTGCCTGAACCTGCTTCGGACGGACGTCACCACATGTGTATCACGGAATCGATTTTGTGGATATATCGATGAGCTCTGATGTAATTGTATGTGACGATGCTTTAGGTACGAGGTCTTCGTGTGAAATGGTCAATAAACACCTATTGTAGGGCATAGGTCATACGAATAATTCTATACATCGATTTGACAACCAATTAAGTCCTGGGCATCGATATTAATGTAGTGGACAAGTTGCGATTTGATTAGCAGCTCCGCGCACTTTATCTTAACGTCACTGTCCAACAATGTCCATTCAGGTGGTGTCCCAGCACTGTCCACGACGCAGGCGCAGCTTCCTCTTTTGTCCCAGATAACTATCGGAATATCACTAGTGTCGCTCCCCCGCCTCTCCCCTATTCCCCCCTCCCCAGTTCTTTTTCGCACCAGGTTCGAATTGCCAGTCCCTCCCAGCTCTCCAACTTTAATACAATAATGCGCCAAGTACGGCCTCTCGCACCGTCTCCTCTTCTCGCTCGCTATGGAACATGGCTAAATCACTTGAGACCCAAGCACAGAAACCTCCCACCTCTCCCGCCTCCCCCTCCCGTTCCCCTGAAGAGACAAATAAGTTGCAGCGGAGGCTATCAAGGAACCGGCTTGCTGTCTCTCCAGCGCTGGAGTAATTGATTGCTGTTCATTACTGCTTAGCAAAGAGAGGAGGAGGATTTCCTGTATTTTAGTGAAATGAAAACCAAGGCACGAAAGCAAGTCCTGTAATTTCACTAAACAAACAGCTGTAGAAGTTGAAACCTCTTGGGTTCCCTCTATAGAATCCCGTAGTAAAGCTAGTGCGGAATTAGATACACGTCTCAATCAAGTTTTGATGGTATTCAAGAGTTGAAAGGGTTTGCGTTGGCGCTGTCTTAGCCGCAGGCAAGTGCGCCGGGGGAGGAAGATCAGGTGAGTTTCGACGCCTATATGTAGCAAAGAAGAACAATATCCACTGTATATCCACCGGTCCAGTTTTTGCTGACACTTACTCCAAAAAAGAGAGAGAGAGAATTGGTTCCGGTGAACAACGGTTTCGATTACGAGTATTAGTCTGAACCACCTCCATTGTCCCCTACACCCTGACGAATTACACGACTTTGGCCAAGGACGATGGACAGCCACGAGGCAGTCGGTCCCCACCTTTCCTCAGAACCCCTTGTTTGCTCTTCCCTCCCAGTCCCCTCCCAGGATTTAATCGGATTGCTTGTTGGGCTTGGAATAACAAACGCGATTCAAGGGCGGACCAAAAAAAAAAGTTTGTCAAAAAGACGTGTGAAGCCACATCTTGGGTCTGCTCTTTTGAAGTTAACCTAGCAAGAAATTGAACAAGTGACCGGTATTGACCTACCATCTTCAAGTAGGTTCCGTATGCAAATGTCCTCATGGGAACAGGTCCCCATCGGATCTGAATGTACCTTGGGAGCCTAAAAAAAATGGAGGCGGCTGGCACGCCTTTGTTAAGCAGCAAGAAAAGAAACGAGTTCACCGGGTGACTAAGAGCTACAAAATTCCTAGGAGAGAAGCTGCTTGAAGAATGATGAAGACGAGACCGGGTTAGGACTGCTCCATCCCCCTCCTGAGTGATGCAGGCTGACAAACTCCGGTCCGAAGTACACCCGACCCCCATCATTGCAATGAGGGAAAAGTGATCAGAGGAAATAAAGTAATTAAACTTGCAATAACAGTCGGATTGAGGGCTGGCTCCGGGCCAAGTGTTGCCAATTCCTTATTTACGAACTTTCCTCCGGCAGGAGAGGGCTCCAACCCCCCGCGGACGACATTAAGAGCCCCGTTTCCAAATGAGGCCTCGCATGGCAGGCATCCTGGCGCACCGGGGATCGATACCTGAATGAGGCGACTGCCGGTCGGCGCTTTAAATCTGGCCATCTCTTTGATCGGGACCAAGACACCGGCCCAAGGAATGACCTGACCACAATGGAGACCATGGAGGAGGAAAAGAGCGCCTCTTACAAGAAAATGAAACAAAATGTGACAGCAATGCAATGTGAGCTAAATCAACTTAGAGAAACTAATATTACCCCTCCCCTTTCCCACCCCCCCCCCAAAAAAAAAACAATGCAAAAAAAAAACAAAAAACCGCATAATCAGTTTCCCTCAGATTCGCCACAAAAATGCCTTTTGTTGAACCACATCCTGTCTAAATACCCATAATTAAATCTCACGCATCGTCTAGAAAACCTGTCCAAATTTGTTCCTGCCAATCTCCCGGCATTGTCTTCCCCAGCTCCTCCCAGCAATGCTCATTAGCAAGATAAGTTTCTTTCATGCTGCAGCTTCCCTCCTCCATCGAGTCAATTTGAAACATTCAAACAGCCTTTTCCCCTAGCTGCTGCTGCTGCACTTGCTTTTCTCTCAACTCATTTACACCATTTCCTGGCGCTATATTGAATTCTTGTTGCGCCTCAAAGTAAAGAGAGAGAGTATCTGTCAATTCTTTTATGAAGCCCTTCCAGGCAGAGCCTAATACAGTCTGGTGCAAGAGCTCCCGAGATCATTCATTAGCTTTTGGCCGTATATTCTTCTCTGGCTGCATAAAACAGGATGCAAGCTTCCTTGAACGATGTTTCTAGCTCGGAGCAAAAACAGTTTTTTTTTTCAGCGAAAAAATCTGTAAGGCAACAATACACGTGTTGGCAGGTTCCTGCCAACGCCTAATTATGGCCAACACTAGCATCCTGCCATATGATTATTACTGGGGGAGTGATGCATAACTCAAATTAACCTTGGCTGTAATTTGCCGAGTGTCAAGTAATCTTGCGGCATCTCCGCCTAATTAAGATGGGACAGAGGCGTTGTCCGGTGCAAATAGAGCCAACATCAACTATTATCATGATTGTGAGCAGATAGACATAGGCGCACACACATCAAGGAAAAAGCAGCCTTCATTTACGATAATGGGGGGCGGTGGGTGTTGCAAAGGGCCTTTGAGACACGAGTCACTACACTCTCAGTCGATTTCCGCCTAAACAAGTGGAAATAACTCAGTACTTTTCCACCTAAACCAGTGGAAAGAATTCAGCACTTTTCTATCTAAATATTACATTATTCCGCTCAATTTCCCGCTTACTAAGGGTTCTAATTAACCCAAATGCCTAAATTATTTTTCGTTAAAAATTTTAAATATTTTTATGTGCAAATGCACTGTACAAGTGTCGTACATATAGGACGCCTGGCATAGCTGTCTGATCAGATATTGCCCTTACTTTATTGGCTCTAAGTGATACGTGCTAAGAGTGTATTACCGAACAAAATGGTTCGTCACGTCCCAATCGACTTTGGCTCATTTCCTCCTGGAAACAAGCATATCCTGCCAAGTCATTCTAGGCGGAGAAAAAAAAACTCGGAGTTTCTCGAAGGGAGATGCGGGCCCCGAAGTTACTTCGCGCGTCAAGTGATGTAACACTGCTCATCGCCATTAATCATCCGGGCCGTTTGACTGCAGCCGGCCCACCAAGTCCCCCCTCGGGGGAGTAGGTCCCCGGAACATGGGAGGGGGACCTTCTTCCTTTTCCCCCTGGCGCTTTCCGAGCTCATCTCGTCCGGAAATGCGCGCCAACGCCTTAGGAATCTTCACCCAGAAAAAAAAATGGCAAGGGTTTGCCTGCATTTAAGGGACACGCTGAGTTGTCCTTTGCCACTAGGACCACCCCCAAAATAATCCAGGGATTTCCGAGCGCAAGACCACAACCCCTTGCTTACTTCCATAGTCGTAGCCACGTCTTCACACGAGCCCAAGCAAGGCGGAATAAATGAGAGAGGAAAGGGGGGAAGTAGAGACGCGAATGGGGGAAAAGCAAGGGGTTGGGGGAATTTGTGCCAAGGGAGACGGCGAATTGACAAGGAATGTTAATTAGAATATTTTCTTTGTGTTGCGGAAGCCACTGCATCCCCAGGATCGATGGCGGCCCTTTCCCCCGCTCCTGCGCTGCTCCCCGCCTCATAAATTTATTCGAATTTGCTGTGAAGTTGCGTTTGAAAACCTTGCCTTCGTGGCCCAGAAGGCCGCTCGTCCTCCGGGGACCCCAGCATTAATCACATCCAGAGAATGGCACACGGGGAAGAGCGTCTGGGGACGGGCGTTGCCATGGAAACTGGGAGAAATCTAATAGGAGCCCCCAAATTGCCTGAATTATCATTTCAAAATGCAAAGAAAATATGGAACTGTGAAATGGGTTTTAATTGCCAGGGGACCCGGGAAAGTATTGCCAAGTTTTGTCCCCTATCGCCAACTATGATTTTCGCAGGATCCCCGGAAGAGAAGCTTTTGGAGATTTCATTACTGGGATGACAAGTGTGAGGGGTGGGTGGGTTAGGTGGGTGGTTGTGGGGGGTTTCCAGCGGCACCTGCTCGTTATTGAATTCCGAGCGGCACATACGCCCGTCCCGCCTACTTACATCCCACCAAAATCCCTCCTGTGTTTTCAGGGAATAGGGTGAGGAGAGAAGGAATCGGTAGGAATCCATTCTCATCCTAAGAAATCCTGCCGCTTGGGAGGAGACAACTATACCCGTGCCCATTGCGATCATTTCCCACAACCTGCTACCTACTCATCTGAATCAATTTGCGCCAAAAGTGGGACAAAACGAATTAACTCATTGTTCATATTCAATTCCTGTTGTTGAAGGGCTGTTCCGAAAGCAGGATTAGCTCAAGTGATTTCGGGGCATCGGCAGTCCGGCGATGTGTTTCTTATTCCATTTCGATTAATGTACAATAACCATCGCTAGTGCGGGGACTTCGTTGCCTTTGGCAGCCAATCAAAATAAGAGAATAACAGGAGCTGAGGGGGGGATTGGCTTATTATTCGTTTTGCCGAAATTTCCAAACTGGTTGCCATCATCCCAAATGATGACTTGACAACTTTGTTGGAAAAGATAACACCAGCCCACGTGTTGACCCTCTTCGGATTACCAAGTTGGGGCCAAGTTCCTCATCCATCCGTCTCTCAGAAACTAACTTAACTCCTTGTTTATTAGGATACCAATTAGCAGCATAGAGGCAGCTTGAATCACACAAAACTTGTGCCACGATAACACTATATACTGTAGGAGGATCGCGGAGGTCTTGCCATGGACACTTTTCACCTCATGTGAATTCCTCTCGACACCACTACTGGGCTTGACCTTTTCGGGCACGCCTGATGCCACCCCTGGCACTAGCCATCACCGCGCCTCTTTGGCATGAATAACACTTCCTGGGCAGTAATGAGGGTCTTGGGCTCTGGCGCCGCAAAACAGCCCGGCCATTTGGCAGCTCACCTTTCCGTCATAATGGGTCAGGTTTTATGAGAGCAACCACGAGGGCAAGGCTTTGACTGTGCCACCTGATGTTGATGGTCGTTTTATCTTGCTTGGTTCACCCTACTCGGTAAATACCCAGTTCCTCGACAAGGGTTATTTCAAAATATATTGCCCGTCTTTGAGAAAACGCCTGTGAAAGTTGATTAGCTGGCGTTACTGACTACGACAAACTGAATTAATAATAAGCGTAAGACCAGGCTCGCACCTGTCAAGGAGGTTGTTAGCACGTCATTAACAGACCTGTTGAAGCAGCTGGGCGGAAGGGAAACACTTTCATGTTCCCTTCCTTGCCTCCATTCTGGATCATGGGGTAACTAAGCATGCAAAGGGGATCAGCAAGGGGAAAGCACAAGCCTCTTTCCCCTTGAATCACTGCACGCATCAAAGATGAAAGAGTTGACCGCCTTGCTCAAACCTTACTCGCCCCCCNNNCCCCCCTTCGCTTTTGTCCCCGCGTGCCGAGCCGAGATGACGACGGAACACACAAGACTTGCTGCTGCCGCCTGTATATCAAGCAAGCAGTTCAAATACGGCGCCATACCGGGATGTCACAGGTCTAGCTTCAGCCATGCGGACTCAAAAATGGCGGATGGCGGGGGAGTCATGAATCGGAAGGCCGCCGAGCCATGCGTAATCTCCCCCTTCCTTGCGTAAACCACCAAGATGCATTATTCAGCTATCAAATGAGTGAAGCTCATGATAGTAGTTATCTCTCTGTCCCTGTAAGAAGAGGCTGTGGTTTCATCCATATTATGCTCACTCACCGGTATCACATCAAAGTAACGGTTTTAGGAGACACCTTTGCAGTCAACCTTGTCGGCACGCTGCCAATGATGACCGTCTGCCATTGGCTACTATGAGTTTTTCTCTTCCCAAAGTATCAAAATCTGGCAAGTAGTCATCACGATATTGATATACAGAAGAGGTAACACTAAATACACTACGTACTCCAACAGGTGGCACAAATAAGCAGCATGGTCATCTCAGGACGACTCCTGTCCAATATTCATTTCTTATACGAGACTCTACCAAACCTCTCGTCCCAACATTGGCAGTGACATTAACACTAAGAAGGGATGATTACATTGTTTTGGTCTTGACAGCTTCTGATTAATCGCCCGCCGGCACGAACTCTTCCCCAGCAGTTTCTCGAGAAGCCCAACACGAGGACCTCAAGTGCCCAGAAGCAGCCCACAACTTCCTGGCGTCCACAGTACACCACCCTGGATGTAATTATGACCAGTTCCGGGCTCGCACCAATATGTCGCCCTGTTGATGATTATAATGTAGCGCGAGAGAGAGAACCCGGACGCAAAGTGTAGTGCATGAAAGAGTGGCTAATCCCGGCCATGCGTCATGAGCCCCAGGACTGCTGCCTTGCCGGCGGCGGAATTTCAAGTCATATTTCAGGTTTACCCAAAAGCAAGTCCGCTAATCTCCCGGTTGCTCTAACAATTAGAGGAGGGGGAGGGTGTAATGGCAGCGTCGGGGGTTCGCCACCATCGCAAAAGACAGCCATGTCCGCCGCCAGATTAGAGCCGGCAGATCCAGGGCATTTGCCCGCGACATTGTCGTTAAGCGGCTGCACCTGCATTCTTTAAATCAATCATGGGAAACCCCCCCTTTATGGGTGGGGTTTTCCAGGGGAAAACGGCATCCTCGCACTTGGATTAATCGCCACCCGTGAGAAATAGCCTGCAAGTACTGCCTCATGATCATCAGCGTTTTCAGGCAGGGAGCTCCCGAACCTTTTAGTCCCCCAGAGTGTCACTTAAAACATGATATTTGGATCATTACACTCGTTCATTAACAATAATACCAAATGCAGAAAATATTTACTGCGTCGCATTCGGATAGGTAAATAAAGGTGATGCAGTGTGAATTTATTTACAATGGCGAATTTATTCGCCATTCTAAAAAATAAATTCGCAATTGTAAATAATTTTATTTCCTGGGTACAGCGAATGATCAACGCATATCTGTGTATATTTGACACCATTTGAATATTCAGTGCGTGTAAAGTTACACTTAGCAAAATAATGCACTTTAATCATACGCACCAGGATGTGTATAAAATGCAGTGTCGCATTTTTACGCACAAAGGTGGGGATGCCAAGTATTCGAGGTTCCTCAGATTGCGATTGACACTTTCGATTTGGTGGGTGGCAAATTCATTGTGATTCAGTCCCTGTATTATTCCCGGGTTATGGCACGCGAGGAGATATGAATCGGCCGCGTGATTTTCTTGCGCGACAGAATCGAATAGCTGCGGATTTATTACTTTTCATGACATGAATTCATTGGAGGCGATCGAGGAAGCAGCGATAATTCAAACGTGCGCATACATATAGTCTGCGTGCTGCCTATATATATTCACAGGCGAAGGACAGCAGGCCTATACACAACTCCAATCTCGCATAGGGCTAGACTATCTCTCCGAGAGCAATCCTCAGCTGCTATCCTTTCTCCTTCCCTCCTCCCAAGGCCCTCCTTCGCTCCTTTTCACCAGGGTCCAGGCCTAATAGGCAGCTGCCTGCTCCAATTACGAACGGGAAGAAATTTAAAGAATTTCATATCTTCCCCGGGAAAATGGAAAGGCAAATTTACGCCGGCGAAATTTCGATTCGGATTCTCGGAGGAACTCTTCGGGATATTTAGATGGTGATTGTGTGAGCAAGGCTAATCTCGGGCATTATTCATAGGAGACTTTGGCTAATAATGCACCCGGTTCAAACGCTATTGGCGTAGCTTTCTTCCTGAGCCTAGTGGCCCATATTCAATGCAAAACTCCGATAATTTACATCCCGGCCTGAATTAGGTTCGGATATTTCAAATGCAAAAAGTTCCCCCGGAATTCCCAAGTTGACGCGAGCATCCATCGATTAATATTACACTATTCCACGTGGGACCCGGATAAGGAAGGGCATTTGAATGTGAACACCAGTTTCACAAGTGGCTGAAGAAGAAAAGCGAAAGGGGGAGGAGGAGAAGGGGGGGAGAGAAGGAAGAAAAAAAAAGAGGAAGAAAGTGGTATTTCTGCTCCCCTTCTCTTATTCCTCCCCGCTTCTCCCTCCCCCGCCTTCTCGACTGCTGAAACTTGGAGCAGGTGCCTGTCTGGGGTTTTATGTGATAATGCCAGGCACCAATTGGGAAGGTGGCGATAGTGGATCCAGCAGATGAGACATGCGCGTGGGCTTTACCCCCATCCGAAAGAGAAACACAAGAACGGGTAACCCCACCATCCCGACTAAACCTAATTATATAATTGGAACATTGTATTGGGCTGTCGATAATTTGGCGCGGTGCGGTTCATATAGAGCGGTATCAATATTTCACATGTGCATGGACATGTTGTCTCTAGGGTCACGAAGGGCCTGGTCCCTGGAGGTGACACAGTGTGTATAGCATTCGTTTTGGTGTGCTGTGGCAAAATGTGGGCCAAAATAATACGCGTGGTATTTTAGTGGAAGTTATTCTTGAAATAAAAATTAACGTGGTTTTTCGCTGCTTTCAGATGAAAATTAGGGCTTGAATTGTGCAATTTTTATCAGGTTACATTGCCGTCATATATTTGGTACACGTGAGAAAATCCAAACGACCAGTTTCGAGACAATCCGAAGCAAAAATTTGACCTTGCACTGGCTTATATACTTACATGTTAGTGAAAACGGCAAATCCTGGCTTTTGGCTCATTATAAATCTCGAGGACGAAACACCAGGCATTATTATAGAAAAAATTCTATTTGGTGATGCAACTCAAAACCGACAATACTGAACTTGTTAGTGGATTTCTCTTGTACAGTATACATCCACGATACTGTATGCAGGGTTTTCGCGAGTTTGCGTTAATTTAGAATTTCAGTGAAACTTTGCATGATAATTCCCTGCGGGAGATAAGTACAGCATCCAAAAATCATGACATTTATATTCGCAGAGCATGCACCAGTCACTGAATATTTCACTGGAATCTTAAATTAACGCAACACGCAATGTAATCCTAACTGCAGGAAAAGGGCAAAATGTAAGAATTTTTTTGTCTACTTTTGAAGTCTCTCTTGGCAGTTAGTCAAACTCAAAAAACCAGCTAGACACTCACTTTTATTACAACCTGATACAAAAATGAGTTTCACATTTTCCAATACTGCTGTACATAGTGATTCATGTTTATAATGTGCACTGGACACAAATTGAGTGTTTGATTGGTTGATAGTTAGTTAATTAGTTAGGCCACTAAAATTATCGCTGCTCACAACGAAGCATATGAATGACGCCTTTCCCGCCTAAAACCCCCCGCCAAATATAATGACACGCAAATATAACTTAATTGTTGCCTCAACCCTCGATCCTCCTTATTAAATCACAGCTTCCTCCACTAAAAATCCAAACCAGTCTGTGCTTCCACACCCCCACTCTCTCTTTGTCACTAAAACCATTAATAACCTAGGTCCTAGGTACAAGAGTCAGCCCCTAATGGAGAGCTTGGTAGGAAGCAAAACGCCGGTATAAAACGCACATCTTGCTGAATGCGTGGCGAGTTGCGAAACATGCGCCCCGAATTAATTGGGCAGTAGAGTGCATCTATCCCCACGACGCAATAAATCCCACTTTCCATGCATGTAGGATCCCTCGCCAGCACTCTTGCTCTGCAAAAGGCCTCATCTATGTGCCACTTTGCTCACCAACAACAGCCCCAAAAGTAAGCAACTGTATATAAAGGCCCTCCCCTTTCTCCGCACAATACTTGGGCCAGACCTAAAATTACGAGGCGTCCCCTCTAGGGAGTAGCCTAAGCCCTGCACCTCCGCATTAAAAATTTATCGGGAATAAAACCAAGGCATCGGGCCCCTTCTCAAATAAACAATTCCGGCTGGAAGCTTGCCACTTTGCCGATGTGGCAGAGGCTTAGGGCCGGGGTCCTCCGAGGCCGCCCCAGCCCCAAATCAGGTCTAGGTGCCTCGACTTGGCCCCCGTCGACTGGGGAGCAAATTGCTTACAGTTGCTCCCGAATCTCCCACTGGGCCTAACTGCCTTTCTCTTCTGCTCAATCCGACAAGCGAGAGATCGGAGCCGATGCACAGGTGTCACACTCAAACACTTTGTGCTCTCTATAGGACTAGAACCACTCCAGAAAAGTTCAAGGCTCAGAAAAGCATCGACTGCAATTACTTAACACCCCAATTTTTTCACGCCACAATAGCACCCAGTCTTACGCCGTTATAATACCCGTTCGGGGTTTCGCACAACACATGGCGATCCATCAACTGTGCATTTTGAAAAGCCCGCCATGCAGGATTCGCGATTCGGATGAGTGTCCATCTCCGATTTGGCACGCCTCATCGCCTAACTATAGTCGGGTTGATTGGAAAGTGCACGTGAGACATTTTTTCCCTCGAGCCTTTTTATTAGGAGAAAACGATCCTTGTCTGATGGGACCTAGCACAGGTGATGACCACCTTGATTTCACACCTGGTGAAAGATGCCTGTAACTCTGGTGAAAGGTAGCCACAATGTCCCTGAGTTCCTTACACAAAAGATTTGCAGGTGCTAATTTTTATATTCTGCGTTTTTCTAGCAGGTTTCCGAGTTGCGGTGGTAAAAATAGGAGGAAGTCGAGGTTATGAAATATTTCAGAGCTGGGTTCATATAGGCCTAGGGTATGCTACATGCGGGGGAAAAGTTGAGCCTCCTGCTTATTCTCCCCCTAACACATCCTACCATACAGTACATGAGACATGTTGGGTGACAGAAGGGAAAACCAGCCAGGTTGTCGGCTGTGGAGGATTTCAGTCCGGTGCAAAGGGAATTATTTTAAGAATTCATTTGGGGCCGTGTGTAACCCAGAAGAAGCAGACGTGGCAGCTGACAAAGGGCAACTTTTGTCCGGTTTCCTCGCGCCGACACCGTCAACATTGGGGCTGTGAGGGGCTGTCCAGATTAATATGTTATTGTGCTGTGGACTAACAACGCTTTTCTCTAATATATTGTAATCATTTGGACGAAAATACATATTTCGTCGCGCTTCTAATAAGCGAGCTGTCCTGTAGAAGTGATATCAATTCGCTGGACCTGACACGTGCCGTGCCAGGAAAACCCAACGAAATTAATTAAAGATTACAAATAGACGCCACATGTATGAATCATGCGTGTTTCTCTCGTCCCCTGAAAATTCCTGCTGGCAACAATACCCCAGAGAGGCTGCTCAATTGGACACGTTTCTGGTTGGCTCACTTTTATCAAGGCATCAAAGGGAGCAGCGGGCAATATTTCACCCGATTACGCCCGTGACATCTTTTTCTTCTCGCGCCCACTGTAATTTACGCCTCGACTTTCTTCCATCTATGCATCTGGCTGACAAATGGTCGCATGATTAGGTCAATGGTTGGAGAATCATCTGTAACATTATCGTCTCGTTATATAAGATAGTTCTTGGCTGGTGCCTGTAAACGGTGCAAGTCTGGCAGGGAGCGAATGGCAGTCGCCTTATCTTAATCTCAGCACCCATAACTCAGGTCCTACAAAAATCTGGATGATGTGAATCATAGCCTACTCTAAATTATTTTTTGATTTTTAATAATACACTCATTCTCTTCTTGGTTCTTGAGTTTAGGTTAAATCTTAGGTTGACTCACCAGCTGGCACATAAGGCTGGCCATATGGCAATCTTTCGGAGCGGCGCGACTGTGAGTGAATAAATGCCAGAAAATGGTAGAGAGAGAAAAGTTTTCTTCGTCAACAATGTGACAACGTTTCTCAGGGCAGAGATGTAGGAACAGTTTTCTTGGAACACCGCTACCGCAAAGACAAAAAAAAAACCTAAACTTTAAATGACGAGTCCTGGCAGCGCCTAATGAGGCACGACCAGGCAGCACTTAGACACAGCAGTGTGGTGGAGGGTAACATCAGTCGGATACGGTACTTTAGCAGATTGAACGGGTGTTATTAATTGTTAGCAACTATTAGTAAACAACGAATAACATCATTCAAATCTTGAGAAATTTGTTTTCGATCTAGTGCAACGTCCCAAGTCACTTCATGATTTCATAATCGCCGCTCTTCCCAAATAGTACCTATAGTATACCGCTATTTATTACATCTACTCCGAAATATGTGACGTGACTGAAGTGTACATAAGAGTCCTGCATTTTTTGGTAATATTTTACTGGCAAGACTGCGGATTGAGCAGAGAGAAATGTTTTTGTTTTTTTCTTCGAGATACACCAATATCTATACTAATTGTGATTTTCGCGATTTACGTTACTTTCCACAATGCTTAGAAACATCTTTTACAACTTTTGGAACAGCAATGCCATCTGGCACTCGCTCGTTCGGATGACCAGCCTAACTATCAGTCATAGGTACGTAATTTGATAATTAACGTAATATTTTAAATCAAAGCTACTGAAAAATCATTTCATAATCGATGAAGTCAACTAATATTCACACTTGAAGAATATACTTGTATGCAGTATGCATACAAACACTCATTTTGTAAATATATTAATTCATTCCATCAGGACAATAACTTTTCGCGGCCTTTCTGACCATCTCCCAAGATCATGCATAATTTCTCCGATACATTAGCCGGATACATTCGCCCCAAGACATCTCTCCTTGAGCTCAGAACGGGCGTTGGGATCAAGCAAAGGCGAGTCCCTTAGCTGGACTATAACCATCTCCAGGCATTGGACTCCCCTTTACCAAAATCGCGCCATCTTCCAACTATAATCAGCATGATGGTCTCTAGAGGCGCCTACCTGAAGGGCAGTCAAAGTTCCTGTGTTCCAGCAGGGGCTTGAGCGAGTCGAATCGGGCGTCGCAAGCGTCGCAGCGCAGTTTGGCCGAGGTGTCGTCGGATGCCTGAGCTCCGATGGGCCGGCTGGAGAGCGATGATAGTCCCATGGGTGCGCCCAATTCCTCCACCGCGGCCCGGTTGACTTCATCTGCAAAACACACAGGTCTGAGCTGGAGCCTACCGAATAACATGCAGGGGTCCTCACCCCGCCTGTCTCTCTCTTGTATCAAGGGGTGCAAGCTTAGAGTGGGGGAGAATAGTAGGGGGGGCATCACAAGCTGCGCTTCATTACGCCCGTCTTGCGCTATTTTGACGGCCCGCCTGGACCCGCATGCATAAGCGCCCATTCGAACTGGAGGGACCCAGAGGATATAACAAGCGTCTCTCCAAAACGACCGTCTTGAGCTTTACCTGGAGCTGTTACAACCGCCTTGGCTTTGCTTGGAGCTGTCGACAATTATTCGCTACCCTCTGACTCAAGGCAGCAGCAGGAGCCAGCTCAGCCCCACTATTGACCATACCAAGCCGAATGACCACACTAACAAAAGTTACAAGAACTGCAATTGATTAGCCAGGACTAGTTAAAGTCGCGGAAATTATGCATGTAGTTCAACTTGTGTATACCGAGACATCGTACGATGAGTCTGTATCAGTAATGGCTCACTGAATGATGGAAACATTTGAATCCCGACCATTTCACGCCATCATTAAAGATCGAATAACGCAACTCCGGAACGGCCTCTCAGATCCAGTTAATGGCCCGTTGTAAATAAGGCATTCTTGACAGAAGACCTTTACCAGTGTCCATCCGGATACAATTTGCATCGCCATCCTAAGTACTGCATAACCATTGCAAGTTAATCGCCAATCCCAACATTGACTGCCGAGCTCTGGAGCGACATTCTGAGCCCCTCTTTTACATCGACAACACTAAGTTGTCCCTTAGCAAGAATGACTCGGCAAAGAGCAATAAAAGGGGAGGCCGATTTTCATTGGCCACCAACTCTTATCCGCGTGAGTTTCCAAAGTTGGGTGTGAAACTAAGCGATCCTGAGGGAGACCCAAGTCCTACACCCAACTTTTGGCATCTTGTGGTGTCTTATCTTCCGGCCTCTGATTGGTCCGGCCGAGTCCGACTCTCAATGAGCCTCATCATGGGGGCCAGGACACCACCAAAAGTTGAACCAAAATCTAAGAACTCCCCAAGGAAAAGTGCATATTCTACACTCTAATTCAGGCAATGACGTGGAATATTTTCGTCGACGTATTTTAGAAACGCCATGTTTATTCCATACCCACTGACTGGACCGACCGAACCCTCTCAGCCAATCAGAATCAGGCTCTTATCTTTTTCCAATTCTTCTCCAGCAGCTTATGAGCCAGGCACTAGAAGTCGTGCATCCTTTAAGTAGAGTGGAAATTAACGCAATGTCTCCGGGGAGCCAAAAGAAATCAGCGTGTGTCCCGCAGGCAACTTTGGCCGGACAGGAGAAGTCACGCAGTCATGTGCTGTCCTACTTGCCCTGGAGATCACGTTTGGTAGTAGAGACGTGGTTGGCACACGGGGCTGCAAGCACAGTCAGAGAGAGAAGAGGGGGAGAGAAAGAGAGGCTACCGCAGGGACAGCAGCCCGGGATCAAGAAGAGTCTCGAGTTCGACTCCCAAGAGAGGTACCTAGAGATGAACAGCCATCCCGCAGCAGCTCTCGAGGTGGATTTTTTTATCCACATTTTTGCGGACCCCATAGTTGCTACAATGGTCTCCAGAGTCATGCTCTTCCTAGAATTGCCCTAGTCAAGTGCTTCCACTGTTCCCTCCAGGAGAATACAGAAGGTTCACGTTTGGTGTCCGGAAATAATTCTCTTTTTTCGTGCACGGTGGCCAAGTAGCGGTTAGGCAGATCAAAATCTAACTCACACAGTGTGGTTCAAAATATGACACCCCCAACCCTATGTCACAAACAGTAACCCTCCGGTTCCATATCCTGGCGCTATACAACCACCAGCACTCCAGTGAGTGATGATGGTTGCATAGCTCCAGGATACGGTTTTTTCCTAAACAAATAATAGATTTTGGCACTTTCATTATTCCATGCTGGCATACCAACAAGCGCAGTCCGAAATGACCCCTGGGCGTCAATTACTTCATTGGTCACTCCCAGCCTTTTGATATACCGGAAGGGCAACTTTTGTAATTACCCGTCTCCGCGAAGACATCGACCACCTGCGGACCGCACCTCTTCGGAATAGCTAACTTGTGCCCATTACTGGCTGAAAATGTACGTGACCACCCTCTCCAGCAGATAGGTCACGGGAGGCTGCCCTCCCCACGTTAAGATGTAATCTGTCCTCCGACACCGACAGGAGTGGGGGACCTATAGGCTACCTTAATTATTCATCGCATCCGGTCGTCCACTCGACTTTTGGATATTTTTTCGTGGTCCTTCCCCTTCCCTGCTGCTGTTAATGTAATATGCGAGTACGTTAATTTTCTCCGACTGGACACGTACAGGGGGCGACCTTTGTCTTTTCAAGAGTCCTCCTCCCCCTTCCCCCCACCCCCTTCTACTAGCTGGCATGCCCCTCGGATATGTCTCGGATGACATCAAGTCCAGAGGCCCTGATCTCCGCTCCCAAGTCTAAATTATGCAGGGACCTCAGAGCAAACGTCGACCTAATTCATACGACTATGATTAATCTAGCAGGGAAAATCTTGGTGAATCCGAGAGCCACCCGTTTTAGAATCGTGCCAGGATATCGCGGGGTCCGGAATGCTGCTGACCACTTCCTGTAGTATGCGGTAATTAAGGGTTGAACCACCGAGGTTTTTTGCTGTTTCAGCCTGTTTTGTTCACTCTTCCGGGAATTACGCCGGTGCAGTACCGGCTACTTTGGTCGGGACCTACCCTAGAAATATTATGCTAATTATATAGTCTGACTCAATTGGCCATATTTGTTATAAAAATAACTATATATATGCTACACTTATATACAAAACGTGAGAAATGCCCCAGAATCACATGTTAGCTAGTTGAGTTAACGCAGCATGTAATTTCACTAATTATGAAAATAATTTACTGCTTTAATTCTTACCTATATGCCAACTTCTTACACAGCAGAAAATTTTAACTCGAATTTTTATCATAGCCATTCTGTTAGAACACCCAGCGTTTACGACGCCATCGCAGTGCACGATCTAAGGTGAGCTGCCTCGACTTGCAAAGAGTAATGATGTCACCTGCAGCACTGGTCCATCCTCAAACAGGAATGGTAAGCCACGCTTAAAATCAAGTTAGACAACTCATGTAAAATAACACGGAAGTGGCCATCAAGCTAAAAAGAAACTCGTTTCTGTGGAATTTACCCGGGATCAGAAATTCCATCACGCCGTCGTGTCCATTACACCTCACCGAGCCAAAGAATCAAAAAAAAGAGAGGTGTAAAGAACTTCTCTGGTCGCGATCAGAGGACCTTCCGATGTGAAGGAGCGCGACATGGAAGGGGAACTTCTTGGCCGCCTGAAAGGAAAATTCATTCCCCGTGGCGTCGATTTATTCACCCCGTTATGTTTGCGGAATAAGCCCTCACCCTGATTACTTAGGCCCCGTGGGAACCGGAAGACTAGTTTTCCCTATTTCAATTCGCGTATTACACGAAGAAAGTAGCGGAGGGAAAAAGCAGATTGATGAGGCCCAGCCGCTCCGAAAGAAGCTTAAAAATTCACCAGCGCTTAGACAAGGTGGTATTAGAATTTTTTTTGGAGAAGAAATGCATTCGAATCGATGTACGGCATTGCGTCAACTAACCCAGTCCTAAAATCGAAAGAGCGCTGATTGGTCAACCGCAAGGACTGAAAAGACAAACAGCCTGTGTGAACCCAGCTTATCGCAGTATGTAATATACGAGCCTCCAATAAAAGCCGCACGCATAATGCCACTCGCTATATAAACACACATGCTAATTAAGGACCGTTTGAATGCGCAAGAGGCGTATAAAGATGATCTGATAGCCATAATTTAGGGACGTGCGTATGCGATACTTCAGTTGGGTGGCACAGACCGGTCTTGCTAGCCAGGATATTTCGCAGTTCCATACACTTCTTATACTGTGCCAGGATCTGGAAGGGTTGTGATGGTGGGGGTCACACACACACACACGAGGGGAAAAAACCTCTCACATCTACATAACTCCTTCCATCTTCCTCCTGCTGCGCCGCTGACCCCCTCCCATGGCTGTCTCGTTTCGGCATGCAAGAACCACCAGCAGTCTAGGAATTACCTCAGAAATTACCACGACCACCGCATAAACCAACACAAGTGTGCATGACTGCAGGCACGATTGGAAACTATATGCAAACGTTGATCTGCAAGTTCTCGGTGCTATACACCAGCTTCAGGGGTGTAAAAACTGGAAAGACGTGGTCCGGTTCATTAGGCACGAACCATATACTCGTTACATTACAGGTTATACGATTAGTGCATAGCGGTTGGTACACTAAAAATGTTAAAATATGCTCCTAATATATAAAATTATTGGCGACATTAAGTAATTTTAATCACACTGCGACAGCCTTATTTACTTTTACGAAATTTTATACACCTACTACGTACTACCTACTGAATAATTTCATACACGCCTATAGTGCATAATTTTTCGCATCCAGTAAATAAAATTATGCACTTAGTTTTAATGCACAATTTCTATCTGCTACGATGCAATGGGTCAAATTTTGAGAGGGTAACGTGTTCCGTAGTTCCAACCCTTGAAGATGAAGATGTTGGGCATCACAGGAGTGGCCACATATCGCCCTTGGAGAGAGATGCCGTGAGCAGGAGACATCTTTATTTGACGAACCGGCACAAGGAAAACCCGCCCCGGCCTCTCTTATCCCGGTGAAATAAACAGAGCCGTTGGTGGTTTAGTGAGGGCCGTACCTGCACGGCTTGTTTTACTCGATTATCATCCAGCCATAATAGAAATAAATGAAACCTTACCAGGCTTAAGTGATGCTAATTAGGATTCACTCCACCTGAATGCCCTTCTAAGAGAAGGGGTGGTCCCAAGTTGGAGAATGCCAGTGGAGGGTTATCTGAGAAACCATATTGAGTTACGTATGTACACGCATGGCAATCACATGTTGGCTTAAAATGTGATAATAGTGTTTGTAGGAGACAATCTTCAAAGTGCTAATGCACTTCGCCTAAATGCCTCTTAGTAAGGGTGGGGATGGCTCGAGCTAGCAGGTTTGGTACACACCAGAGGCCCCTCATTGATTGGTAGTTATCCGGAAAACTTTGCAAACTGCCATTTATTTGGCAAAGGGGAGGTAGGGACGAGGCGAGAGGGTGGGGGATGGGAGAAGGGGAAACCAAATTCACGCAATTCTTGGGTCAGAACTTGTTATTTTCCTGAAGCAAAGCGATGAATTTGGAGGGAACCGGAATGGACGAGATGCTCAGGATTGCTGGTGGGACATTTTGGTATTGTGCGAATAGAGAAAGTTTGGGAGGTCCTTTACAAAGGCACAAAAGCTGAAAACTAGATGAAAGAATGTTGCTGGCCAGCAGCAGCATCAGCTAAGCGGGTCCAGCAGTGCGAGGCCCTCCCTTCGCATCATTAGGCGCCATTCCAGGGGCGGAAGAGGCGCCCCAAGGACCAGGCCAAACTCTGCTGCCGTTTTCTTACAAACAGCCCAGCATAATTGGAATTAAATTGCGCGGGGAGCGTATAGTTGGCGCTTGCTGGGCCTAACAGTAGGCGTCATTTGGGCCTCTTGCTGGCCTTTGGTCATTGCCGCGTTGGGACTCGGGAGGTCAACTCTTGGTGTTTAGGATTTCCGACTAGGGAACAGTTTCCAGGACGATACTTGTTGGATTTCCCCTTTTTTTTGTTCTCTTTCCCTTTGCTCCTAGCCAGGAAGCTCTTTGCTATACTGACGAGCTGCGGAAAATGGATTCTACCACTAATAATAATTAATCTAATTTACAATGTAATTATCAGTGCGCTCATAGGACAGTCCAAAATGTCAGAAAATTCTAAACAATCCAAACCTGAAAGAATGATATTATTATGTTTTCCTTAATCTTGCTTACAATATAGTAAGACAAAGTTGCTCTGTGGTCTGCCTATAGGAAAAGTTTTCAATGGTTATGTGGCCATTAGATATAGCTAACTTATGGAACACTTTTTCGTGATTGGTTTAAACTAAATTACAAGTGATTGTCAGAAAATAACTCGAGCAATGGTAAAACACAAGTAGGCATTTTCGCATGAAAAATTTACTCTTGCCTGCAGAGTCGAGGGTCCATAAAAATTGTATTCATGTTCAGGGTTCGGATAAAAGTTAAGCCGTGGGAGGATATGCAAGGAAAGCAATTATACGTGATGTAATGAAAGGTGAAGGGTTTCTTTCAGGAGTGGCGCTTAATTTGTCTTGACAATAGTTTTGATACTTCAATCCTCCCGCGCTTTCCCTCGTTGCAGAAAACGGCTAATTAGGCTTAGCACGAAACAGCTTATTTCTGTTCAAACTTCTGCCGACTAGAGTTTAATCTTCGAAGCGTTATATGGGCAAATTCTACAGCACACAGTTGGATTAGGTGTAACAAGATCTGGAGCACAGTACCGTAAGCTTTCCTGCGAATTAATTTGTGCAATCTGCGAACGGCGACCGGAAACTCCGGATCAGAGTTATCACTTGGTCATCCGCACAAATACTGCCAAAGAGCCTGGCAAACCTCTATTAATTTGACCCGTGGTGCCATAAATCGTAATAGCCTGTTTCATTCAAACGTTATTTTGGACACTACTGGATCCCTATATGGTATACCCGAATTCTCGTTACTTGTTGTCACATATATGTTTAGGATACAGCCTATGACACTTTCATCGCCGTACCGCATCCAGCTAGGCCTACATGTGATAATGTTAAAATTGCACGTTTGTGAGCGAATTTTGTTTGAAGCCCATTATCTCAGTAACAAGCATTCTAAGACCAAAGGACACCTCTACATGAAGTGATCTTCTGCTCGCCATAAGTTCAACCGATTACACCACGTGCACTCACGGATTAGGGACTCAAAAATTATGCAGCGTTACAGACCGGCCTTATTTGTACCTGTCCCAGTGAGATATCCTGCTGGTGCAAGGTATGGCGAAAATGAATCCAAGCAGCTGAGATGAAGGATGGCCGCGGCCCTCAGCCTCCTTGGCCTCTAACCCCGGGGGTCAGCTCAAATATTCATTTCCAAATCCGGGCGTCTTGGCCTGGGCAATATGAGGCTACAACGTGTTGGGCTCTGGCCACAATTTGCCGGCCTTTTCTCATCGAGTTGGCTGGAATTTGACGCCGTCCCGAATTGGCCTACTGGGTCCTTGCAAGAGCCGCCGTTTCTCTATCCTCCCCTCTCCCCTCTCCTCCTTCCCCCTTCCAGCCAGTTCCCAAGAGCTTCATCAAAAATCTGGCGACGGAGCTCCCGAAAGTACGGGAAACTGCCGTGCCGTAAAGCAATCGAGGCCCGGACCCCAAGAAGTGGAGTTCCGCCCTTCCTCTCCCATTTGGGGTTCAATAGGATAACGGAATGTCTCCATTAATTACATTGATTATCCCGTTTACTCGCCGGCTTTATGGCACGAGGCTGCTTGGCGCTGGGGCGCGATCGTTAGCAAAAACAATCGCGATCTTTGTGATTTCCAAGTCCCTTTTGGAAGGGGGGGAGGTGAGGAAGAAGTCGGCCTAAGGGTTTTCGCGCAGATAGATCTTTTCCTTCGCCCAAATATACCAAAACTTCCCTTATCTGCCTTGTATTCCTATGATCTAGTCCGGCAGGTTGGGGAATACCCTAATCCAGGTCACATGACCCAAATCAGCCAATGGCAGTGCCTGTTTTTGGCATCCAGCCAGGAGTTGTCGGGAGAAGAAATGTTTCTGTTGCTGCAGCATACCCCCTCATCCCCTCTCTCTCTCTCTCTCCACCGGTACCGTCCCTCGTGCCCAGCATGTCTGAGACCTCCCGGGGTGTCCATCGGAACCACGGCGGCCCCCTGGGAAGGGCTTGGCGGCCGTGCCCCCCGCCGTGTCTCTGGACCCCCTCCCGATCTCCGTCCGGCCCGCGTGAATTAAGTTCTCAGCAGCAGGGGGTTACGGACCGGTGGGAGATCACCACCCACTGCCATCCACACACACACACACACATACACTCACATCAAAGCCCCTTCCATTCCAGGCTCCCCAGGTGTGCAGACTATCTTTACAGTATAAAGTTATCAAACTTGATGTTGAAAATCCTGGGTGTGGTACGTGTCCTATTGTCACCAGCTCACTTGTAATACGAGCTTCCATGCGGAGAGTTGTCGGACTCATTTCATCATGCCAGAATTTTTTTGCATGTTCCCCCGGACGGATTCCAAAGTTCAATTTGACACAACATGGAAATGTGGAATTCAGTCAGAAACAAGGCAGGCCCCAAAATGCGGGAGACTGTCATGATGAAGGGTTTATTGGCACGTGTCAGTGAAACTAGCCATGAGAAAATGATGCTGTCTGATGCTGGGCTGGTGCAGATTATTTTGTCAAAAGTTTTTTTTTTTTAACATTCGCACTTGCTCGGTCCAGTTGAATCGAATAAACTGCACAGTGTACTGCATCTTCAATACAATTCATTTACTGTATTTATTATCTACGTACATTTCCAGTAATTCGCATCACCATACGGTCATTGTAACTTAATTATTCTGCTGACCCCTACCGGTAAGTCCACGTCCCCAACTGGTCCTACCACACTTATTGTGTCATCACATTCCCAAGTGTTAACCTCCCCATCTCCTGCTTCAAGGGTAGACTCCTCCATCCCATTAATCGCGTGAAAGGGACCTACTGTGCAACAACATAACGCTCCCCCCGGTTATATCTGCACACGCACATCGAGAGACATTTAAAAAAAAAGAAACTCCTTGAAATCTCCAGCTGCGCTTGCAGCACTAGCCTTCGTGACGTGCTTCTTCCTCCTCCTCCAGCAACCCATTCTGGTCCGTGCACACCCAGAATAAAGTTATCATTCCCCTTATGGGCCTGGTGTATGGAGGCAGGCAGGGGGGCCGTTGAAAAGGAGGGGCCCGGTTCATTATGAGCCGGGCAGGATGGGCCCTCCCTCCGACTCTCCTAGAAGGGCTGGCCCCTTGACGGATCGCCCGCAGAGCAGCGCCGGTTCGGGCCCATGGTCCTCCGCATCCTCCTCCCATCCCCACTGCGCACTTGATGGCTTCATTGTGGGAGCCTCAAGTGATCTCCTGCTTTGATGCCAAACCCACGGACTAATTTGTATGGCCTTTCAAAAGGGGGGAGAGAGAGAGGGGCAGGCAGGCAGGCACACTACTGGCCCCCACTGACACCAAGACGCTGCTGGGTTACTAAGGTGGGATGGTGTACTTGAGAGACCAATTTCCACCCCCCAAAAGTCAGGTCCAGCCTGGTCCTCCCACACTAAAGGATGAGCCCGTAAAAGGTTATGCTGGAGTTATAAGGACGTTATGCATACCGACCACACAGAGGGCGACAATTATTTCTTTGTTCACTACTGGCGGGGTGCGAGTGGACATGGTAAATTAGATGGGTGAAAGAAGGGTTCTTAGAGTTTTAGGGGGTGTAATTAGGTAAGGCGTGGCTGGCTTCATTTATCCTGGCCAGGAATGAAACCTGTAAGTCCGGGTTGAGATGCGTGTGGTCTAAGCGGCAGGAGCAACCCTTCTTTCACCCATCTAAAAAAAAGCAGTATCCGTACAAATAATTGCGAATAAACATTAACATCCATGCTGGAGAAACTTTCATTCGAAAAAACTGCAATCATTTCTAATGGACCACAGCCTAAAAAATTTCTCTCTCTGGATTTTTTTTTAAAAAAGTCTAGAGAACGCAAATTCCCTTTTGCTTCAGACAAGCCTCCAACTTTTTCGGTTTCCACCAAGCCCGCGCTTTTCTCTCCGCTGTCAGCACCACATGTTATGCTGCTAGTCGCGGAGTAGCTACCAGACAATTTGAGCCGGTGGCTGAGACACAGCCTTTCATCTCCACTGCAGCACCTTTGCTTGCTCTATAGTCAGTGACGGGGGCCACCGCAAGAAAAAGGGGTCGGAGAGGGCAGGCCAGAGACGCTGGTCCAACTACACTAGCTGTTTGCAAGCGGTCAGCCTCTTCCTTCTTCTCCGTCGGAGCGCCCCCATCAACTGCGCCGCCACAAGACTAATTAGTCTATTTGCAGGGAGACGCGCAACTGCCGCTAGCCTACTGCCCAGCCTGCCTGGAAGCTTCATTTGTAAAGTGAGAGGACCATTGATCACGGGCTATTGGGAGTCGACAATGAGGCTGGAGTGTCCGGCCAAGCCACTGGTCAACAGCGACGGGCTTGGCCCGAGGACTAAATGGGGGTAATTATAAGGCAGACTTGAGTTGTGACCAGGACTAGGCGGAACGTGTCATTGTGGATGTAATGCAATATTGCAAGGGGATGAAAAAAAAGGTAGATCCAACGCGGAGTAAGTCCCTCGGCTAAACGAAGGCTGGATGATGTAACGATTGCCATATTTTTCATAAAATGTAACGTAAAATGCAGGGCAATAAGTAAGTAAACATAATAATGATTTCCGTATGAAAATATTGTATTAATATCGAATCTCATCCTGTACAGCATGTCCTAAACGGAAATATTGTAACCTAATATCTAAACTCAATAATCGTATCGATCGATTTTGTTCGATATATAGAAATCGGACTGACTTAAGGAAAAAATTTTGCCTTGATATTCGAGACTTGTATTAAGATTTCTGAATCTTGAATTGTGCTCAGATAGCAGACCTCTTTTTTGCCCTAATTGTTAAACCCCACTTTTACAGTCCTTCACTTTGCATAGTGGAGGTTTTGCTATACTGGTGCATCTGCAGTAAGTTATTTGTCGCCTGATTATGTGAGTAATTTATTACCCTCAAGGGCATACAACCCCCTATATATACTGCATACAAAGCAGACCACGTAGATCATTCAAAACGTCCAAGGCAACAAGGACAAAAAAATGAGCCTATATGTATCCTTCCTCCTTTTTTGTTTTGTTTTGTTCTTTTCTTTTCTTTTTTCAATTTCGTGTTAACAGGAAATCAGCTCGATGCCCCAATCCCGCCCATAGCCTGTTGCACCTCTTTTCAAAAGAATTCGCCATTCTAGTCATTCTGGAGGTGATCAATTCTCCATCACAGCTAAGCGGCCGCTCTTGATGAAATATTGAGTCCAGTCGATGCAAATTTGTTTACCGTCAAAGCGGTGAGAAACCCACAAAAAAGGGCTGTTTGCCTTGCCACCCTTTTTTGCCCCCCTCCCCTCACCTCCTTTGCCTGCACAACGTTATCCCTTATCCCAGGCCCATGGGCACAGAGGCGGAAATATTTGTGCGCACTATCCCCCNTCCCCCCCCCCCCCCCATCAAAATGATATTAGCCAGGGGCTACTAACTTACCCCTATTATCAAATTATTTAAAAGCACCCCATATAAATAGATATTAATATATGGATATCATATTCAAATTAAACTTAATTACTGTAATATATGCGTCTAGGTGTGATTATGATGTAATTGAATTTATTAGTAAGATATGCAAATAATTGCAATATTTGCATGTATATTATATATATGCATGTATATATATTTGCATGTATATTAACATGTACCATATGTAATATATATTAATATATTTCGAAATGTTTATAAGATGGATGATAAATGATATTACATGCATTTAGCAGAAAACCTGTATGGTCAGTTCAATAATCTGCTACCTGGTTGTTGTTTTTTCGTCTCCCAAGGCAGAGTCCCACCCATCTCGCCCTCTGCCTGCCGCACTTTCCTTCAGCAGCTACATAGCTTCCTATAACAAGTCTATCCGGGCCCATGGGTAGAGACGGGGGAAATTTTAAGTGAAATGCAACCTACGAACTCATCTGCTCCGGTGAAGGCCACTAGGGAGCGAGCTTAGCGCATCTTCGCACTCCCAGAGCATATGGGCTGAAAGCCGAAGCGACGGCCTCCAGGGACACCCTGAAAAGTGGTTTGTATTGACTTTCCCCGGCAGTTTTAGCTATGTTTTAATGTATTGCGAGGCTTACAGTTTTAAGGTGTTTTAACAAACTGCGTTGCATTCGGTTACAAAATAATGAAACGTGATGCGTCCGCCGGCACGCCGCCTTTTTGCAATGCAAATGAGTCGTACCAGAAGAAAAGGGCTGGTGGGAAGGGAAGGTGGGTGGGGGAGGGAAAGGGAAAGGGAAAGGGGAAAATGGAGGAAAGAGCGAGTTTGCAACAGTCTGGAAGAGTTACCCTTACGCTGCCAGACAGTTCGAAAATAATAAGATGAATTCTGTGCCTGTCTCTCCGGCGCTACATTCTAATTATCAGCTCCGGCCGAAATTACCAAGTTTGGCCCGATATTGCTTCAGGTCCACCTGGCAGGGAAATAGAAGCAGGCTGAGGAACGTCGATTAGACTAAATAAGGCGTGACTGAATGTTCCACGGATTTTCTGCCTTAATATGACGTTTTAGAGAGGCGTGTGAAGGAGAGCGGAGCAAAACTTGGGAGAATAACCAACGTCGGCTCAGAGTTTGCCTTCACTTGCCATGTGCACAAATTATTTAAAACCCCCCCTCTTTTCTCAATGCTTAATAACAAACCCTGGGAGTAATTTGAGCGCGAAACAAACACTGGCGACAGCCCTCGCAATCCTTCCCCCACAAACTGCCGCACCTCCGACCCCGAAATGATTCCACGTCACCTCAACGCAACGGGGCATGCCGACCTAAATGACGCTTAAACGAATTATTAGGCTTGTTGCAACGAAAGTGAAGCCTCTCTCTCTGCCAGGGAAGGTGCTCGGGCCTCTTTATCCGTCTTTCACGTGCTCACCCACCCGGACAGATTTCGCACCGGTTGTGACAGCGCAGCCACAATCGGGCCTATTTTATGCCCTGTCTATATACACACGGGTAGCTTATAAGCCCTTTCTGCCGAGAAGCGCTCCTCAACTCCATTAGTGCAAGCTGCCATGTACAGTAGGCATCACGGTGCATGCATGCATGGAGAGCCTAACGACAATGACCATTGGACTGCTTGAATAATGCATTGGGAAAAAAGGAAGCGTCTCTTTTCCTGTCCACATATCACAGGTTGAGACAGCATCCAACTTATGCAGCGTGCCAGCATTTATCATCTTTAGGCCAGTTTCTTCCAGGGAGGAGGCTCGTGGGTCCCAAGGCCCCCATCAGGAAGCCCGGCCCAAAGGAGGCGAGCGCCTCCTAGGCAAATGAAAAGCTGACACCGTGCCAAAGCACAAAAGATATTTGTCACCCTGGCCCGTCAGCTCGGACCCCAATTTGTCTCGGCCCTGTCCACTCGGATGGATCGGCGTGTCCATCTCACTTGTAGCCTGCCTGACACTGCGGTCCTCTCGTGCGCCCTGGTTTTGGTCAGTGCTCATCACCTGTGGTCGACCGCCGGATTGGCCCTACTACGTGCGTCAAATACCGCCGTTTATACTGGCAGGGAAAGCTAAGGATGGCCATTTCAGTATTGTGAATGAAATATAACCGAAAGCATATAATCAACTAGGATTCGGGTACTGATTTTGACTGTGTAGGTTATTGACCAGAAGCCAGGCAATGTATGTGTACAGTTATTCGCCTCAGCCGATATAAAGGTTCGGGATTTACTTATACAGTGAAATTAAATCCGAGTATTTCAAAAGATTATACGTATGGCAAGGATTATAAAAGTATTTGCATTAATTCGGTGCAAAATGTAAATTTCCCCTCACTGTAGAGGTTGAACAGATTCACCCTATCTTGACTCCAATTCAAACCCAAACCAATTACACAATTTAAATATTAGGACGTTTGTGGGAAATAGGCCACAAGACATACCCTGACACAAATCGCGCTTCAGTTTTTTTAGAAGTTATCTCCATTTTAGTACAAGATGTACTAAAATATGGAAAGCCTTTTTATTTTATAATCTTCTCAGAGCTTGGAAATATTTCGGGTTAAGATTTGAAATCTAAAAATTACCAATCTTCTGGCTGAAAACATTTTCTCATTTAGGTTCACATGTCTAAAAAATATATTACGATGGAAATTTCCTTATAGGCCTTTACAAGCGAACAGGTCTCTCTTCGCAGACTATTACGCCTAAAAAGAACCTCCACTCGCTTTGCTAGAACTGCGTAAGAGAAGAGGAAATAAGAAAAAAAAACGTGTTTGAAATTACAATTCTTTGAAGAACACTTTAGTGGAAGTTGAACCGCTGTAAAGTCACTTTCGACATGACGCCTGACCCTTAAAGGCCTTTTGAGAATTATTGATTAAATTTCCCAGCTCCTTCACCCCATGCTTCTTTCCCCAGCTCTATATAAGACGTCGGCTCAGTTCCACAGTACAGCACATTTGCAGTCTATCACAATGCATATAAGCCGAATGAGAGAGAGAGAGAGAGCCTTCCCTCAATATCAGAAAACCAGTTCAGTCGCTCCAGACCCCGATTTCCATACGCCCCTCAAATACCAAGTCTACAGGGTGTCTGTAACGCTCTTGTTCAACATCACGGCTCACCATCCAAAATCTCTTGTCCTACAAACGAAATAAGTTTCAAGAAACCCGGGGGCATTTCCGGCAACCTGCATTTCAATTTGCAGTATCATTCCGGCCCAAGGAAAAGGTTAATGCGCGGGGAAGCAGCCAGAGCAAGATTCCCAAGGCGAGAGAAAAGAATTAAGCTAATGCCCGCCCTAACCTTTACCTTTAATGCCCAAGTTGTTGGCCGCGGGACAAGTGACTTCATCTTCCGCCGCCTCGTCGTTTTTCCCCGCGCATTCCGAGTCCCATTCCCCACCTGGAAGGAGAAGGAAAAAGAAGGAACTCAAAATGCGAGTTTTGTGAAGTTTTCCCGGATCAGTTGTAAGTTAAGATAACCGCGCACCGTGTAGGGTGAGAGAGAGAGAGAGAGAGAGAGAAGAGAGAGAAGAGAGGGGGCTATGGGCCCAAGATGGAGTCGAGCAGGAAAGTCTCCTCCTAATCTTTGCCTAGCTTTAATTAAACTGTCTCGAATATGTCTCAAGAATAATGTAGTGTTGTCCTGGGAGCTCGCAGAATGATCTACAATGATGTTCGCGGGAGACCATACGTTTCGCCGAGGTACCCGCCCTGCACACTCAGGAATACATCACGGATTAGGCCAATGACTTGTCCTCGCACAGCCTGGCCTACTCTGTCTTCCTCTGGGTATAAATCTTGCAAGTGCCACCCACCCCCAAACTTCCTTGGGTTCCAAGTTTACTGGGGAAGGGCTTGCGACTAGGCAGTTTAAACAAGAACGGCTCACCAGAGAGACAAATAATGATACTCGAGTGCTCGTGTAACCCAAGTCATTTACAGGCTTGCAGGAGGCCCGTTCAATTTCGGGTATTACCTGTCCCTTATTATATAGGTGGGGGATGAGGGGCGGAAAAAAGCGATTTCTTTTTCATATCGCGTATAGCGTACACCTTGGATGGGACTCTCAGGCAATATTCGGGTGAGGGACCACTTTCTAAATGAACCGCCGGCATTAATCATTCAAAATGTGGTGCCACCTTTTTGGCTGACTTGATTATTTCCCGCCCCCGTGTCCACTGCGGAGAAATTAGTATTGTGCGGCGCGCGCACAAAGTAGATTCACCAGGAACCCTGGTCGTGTGGCACTTGTAAATTACTCATACCCCACCACTCTTGAGTCGGCCATTAATTTATTTATTCCCAAAGTAGCTTCGCAGACACCTCACTGCAATGCATTCTGTACAACCGCAATGTGAAGCTGCAGTCAATATTACGTGTGCCTCTTTTTTTTAAAAAATTGACCGTTAACGGCTCCACTCCAGGAGCGATTTTACAAGTTAAACGCTATTTTTACTTTTATAGCCACATTTTACGTCTAAAACGCTGGTTAACTCGTAATTTTCGACTTTTGAAGACAACTCCAACACCTTAATGACCAACGATGCAATTTTCTCCCCAGTTTTTCCCCAGCAATCAGAAGCCAGATCAAAATGCGCCGTCGGTGGCAAGAATACACACACACACACACAGGCCAGGCACGCGAAAACCATTTTCCCAACAGACCATGGCTAGGTTTCAGGCCAACAGCTCTAGGGGACCACCACCATTTCTCCATATATACACAGGGCTCCCTCCCTCCTCCTCCCACCTCCCAAAACTTCCGCCCCCTTACACAATAATACGTTGGTTCCTGCCTTTTCCCCCCCTAGGTCTCCGGGGACAGGGTGGAATTGGAATTGATAACGCAAGCCGCCATTAGTTGCAGTAAAATGAGTTCCCTCGAGAGGGGAGAAATTACAGCAAAAATTTTTGACGTGCGTCGGCGTCCCGAGTCCGACGGGGGCCGCTGGCGGAAACGCTATCCCTCGACGCCGTCCGGGGATTATGATTTATTAAGCCTTCCGCCAGGCCAGGGCGCGATGGACGCCGCCCCGCCCGGCCACCAGCCAGATCGAAACTAGGGAATCAAGAATTTTTTTGTCGGTCCCCCACTGAAAATTACTCCCAGAAATCTGCCCTGTACAGTCTGGCCATGCAAAGATTCGAGCAAAAATCGGGGTAAAAATCCTTCAAATCAATCCATGATGTGGCCAGCTTGAGGCGCGCATGCCTGTGGGTATAGAGGGGGGTGGTCCAGGGGAAGTATCAGAGGCGCGGAGCACATGGTACACCACACTGGCTGCCACTTGGGCGGAAAAAACCTGTTGATTGCCCACAGGTCCTTTCCCTTCCCCCCGCTGCCCAAGTCTCCGTGAAACTCACTCCCTCACTCCTCTCGCTCGCTCCACCAAAGGCCAATTGGTCGATGGCCGGAAAAAAACTCATCTTGGAATACCTGCAATTTTTCCATACTGATTAATGTCCGGTATTACCAGGTGTGTGCGCGAAATGTCTCCATTCAGACGAAGACATGGTATATTTTCAAGCTGCTCCCTCCGTCCCCTATTCCCAGGCAAACATAAACGCCCAGATGAACTTGAACTGAGATCGATATCGAAGGGAGGGCATACAGAAGAGTACCTATAGTGAAGCATTCATGCAACTCGGACATGAAGCCTCTTTGGCCCCTTCACTCCTCTCCTCGACATCCCCCTCCACCGGTTCAGACCCATACTCTACGTCAGCCTAACCAAACTCTATAGACCAAAAGTAAACCCCCCAGAGTTCTCGGTACTTGCATTCTTCAAATAATACATATAGGCAAAGACTTTCTCACTCTTTGGGTGCATTTTCCGACCCCCTCGAGGCGCATCCCTGAGAGGAGGTGGCTCCCTCTGGAGGACCTCAGAATTTGGTATGAGGTGCCTGGGACCCCACCCTCAGAACACGGCTTTTCAATCGGGCAGCCAAGCTCGTGACATGCCAACTTGCAGCCCGGGTCCAGATGTGGCTTTGGCCAAGGAAGCCTACTCTCTCTGGCGACCACCCTGCGGCCAGCCGCAAGAAGAGTAGTGAAAAGGAAAGAGGGGGGTCCCCCCTTTCCCTCCTCCACCTCTCACTGGTACTGCTAGGGTTCTACTCTTTTGCGGGGAACGGGCGTCTCGTGTCAGGCCCCCGCGGGATATGGGCACACTTTGGCCAGACCAACTTTATTCCTGAGCTGTGGTCATACGGGCCAGGAACTTGCCACCCTACGACAGGGCTTTAGTTTCTGCAGTTACCAGCTCATTAAAGCGGAGTGAAAAACGCGGCTTTCACTGATTGTAGAGAAATCAGGGACACTTCTCAAGCCTTGCTCAGACTCCCTGCTGCCCACTTTTGGACACTGGGCGGAGCTGGGCGTATACTGTGTCACACTGGTGGCCACTACGATCTGGTCCACAGTTTGGTAGAACTGGAGTTGTATACTGCGAGTGATTCGTGATAAGACCGGGAAACTTCTTGGAGGAACTCCTGAGATCACTTTATATAATGGTATCATTTTATGCATATTTGTACGACTCAATGTCGTCATTCTGCATTTTAAAGCTACTATTAATGACATATTGGTGGATTACTATAGTATAATGATGGAGAACGTTCTTGCGGATACAGTTTTTCTTTTGGACGGTTGTGATGGAGAAACATTTGAACGCCAAAAAACAGAGATTGGAGAAAAATGTGGTCTGTCCAGAGAAGGTAATCAATTCTTGGAAACATTTATTCTGGTATAGAAGCACGAGACAAAAAAATGAGCTTTAAATCCAGATCAGTTAGGAAACCACGCAAACAACTTGCTGTATGCTGCCTCATAAAATTATTGAAAATGATTTTTTCCCCAAAAAACCTCACTGATCTAAAAGAATAATTGTATTATTTTTTTTAGAAATGCAGGTTTACAACAACAACAACAACAACAACAACACCATCACGACATTTTCCTTTAACGGGTATAGTCAGCGATGAACTGCAGCTTTGACTTCTCAGAAGTCAAATATCCCGAATTCATTTAGTTGTTTGACTAATTTAAAAAAAGTTTTAATAAGGCAGTGAATTTACTAAGAAAAAGTCGTTACGTCTCTGCATTTTCTCAAGCAGGATCATCCAAAGGTGACACAAGTGTTCACTTTCACCAACATCCTACCTACAGCTTGTACTGAACAGTCCAAGTACGCAGCAATTCAAGAATGTGAATTGTTCTTTCCAGCAACTAGCTTAAAGAGAACTGATAAACAATCACGACAAATTCCTGATATAATCTGGTCGTTGGCGCAAACAATGCGCATAACTTCTTCTGTTCCAAATTACACGAATTTGTCCATTCATTTTCTAACAATTTTCGAAAAAGCGACCTTTGAACGCCGCCCTGGCGACCACTTTGGAACCCACATCGGACGTGGCCCGTGGGCGGGAAACACGGGTCAAAAATTCCCCTCGGATGTGATTGCTGGCAATCACGGGAAGGCAATTTCCCGTTCGAGGCAGCAGTGGGATCCGGGCCAAGTTCGCACCCATTCCCGGAATAATTGGCCGCCGAGTTGGATGCCGCAATCACTTGATTTGTTCGACACCGCATATCTTCTTTCCCTGGGTCCAGCCGCGCATCCCACCTTTTACCCAGCAGAACGACACCCCATTTGCATAATTCGAGACATAAAGCACGCTCGCAATTAGAATCTCTCTCTTCTTCACCATCCCCACCCATCAGGATGGACGGAAGGTAAGCAAGGCGCCCTTGGGCCATATCTCTAATCATAAGCGATTACACGAGATTGCAAGCCGCCACACTCTTGCACCTTTCGCCAGGCTCCCTCGAAGGGCGCCAAACAAGCAAGAAGGCGGTGCCTGGGGCCGCCTAATATTATAAAACAATTAGCAACTTTTCGAGGGTGGGGCTGGGGGGCGGTAGGGAGGCAGGGAGGCGGGATGGAGGGGGTGCGTCGATTGTAAAATATTCAGCAGAAGAAGAGCTTAGGCTAATGAGATCGTCGCTGGGAAGGCATTAGCGCGGCAGTTCTTGCCACCCGGTCCTGACAGGGAAGGGGTTAATCCAGTTAGCCGCCCCGCGCCTGTCTCAGCCGTCACCCACCTGGGCTCATAATCAGGCACCGGCGGCGCGGCCGCTCTTCAAGGCGCCGCCTTAATGAAGGCTTGCCACGGGGCTAATTGAGCCCTGAAGCTCGCATCTCGATATGTCGCAGCTTCCCCTGCCGGACTGCCCGGGGAAACTCTCCCGGCATTAAAATTGCTGGGGAGCTAGAGCTAGCTAGCTAGCTAGACGGCCGCTTCCAATTATTATGACGTGGCCGCTTTCTAAGTTCGGAAACAGAAGGAGCTGGAGGGTGCTGCTGGGAGAGGGAGTTGTTACAATAAGAGGTTGTGGCAGCCAGGCGAACAACTGAAGAAAAGGTAGGGGGAAGGAGGAGAGGGTTACTCCAGCCAATTAACGGGGCACGTCAGAGGCAGGGGTGCTTCGTGCTGGGCCCCGGGGGGAATTTTGGGAGAGTTTGGGGATGACGATCATCATGTGTTGCCAAGGAGTACCCAAACTTAGCTCCGTATTTTTTTCTTCTTCTTATTCAGTGCGATGCCCTCGTTTCTTTATCCGGGGATGATCGATCTGGAGGATTGGGAGTGCTAATTGGTTGCATAATTAGCAGGATACTAGGCGCTTGGTAAGGTGATGCTAAGAGGATGGCGTTTGGCATGCGCAAGGGTGGGTGACATTATACAGGGGAGCCAGACACTTAAATTAGTATCTGTAGCTATCGTAAAGCAAACTGGTATGGGATATCATATGGCTAAAATTTTGTGGAATAATATTGCCAAACATTTTCAAGACAAGCTGGAATGTGACAATATCACACTTAATATGAGTTGGACAGAAGAATATGTTTTGGCCTGCAGGGGAGAATCAGATGAAAACCCACACACCCCGGAGAGTAGCCCCTCGAAACTCTTGCCACATCAAAAAGTCCGCCGCATGACCGGAGACAGAACCCCTGGAATCCTGCAGAGGTGATGGGATGGCTGTGGCCGTAAACACTATACGCTCCTGTTTACGTACACGCAGGCAGCATGTTTGTAGGATGCCCATGCATGCAGGGCGGTCAGTATAACTGTTCCATTATGGCCATGTGGTGCGATTCCTCGACGCATTTGGTATAATCCCGACATTCTCTGACACAGTTTTTGGCTGTGAGACCTCAGTACGACGTGAAACGGAAATCAAGTGTTGACGACATGTCCATGTGAATGATACGAAATATCATGCATGGTTGGTAATGGTTTAAAAAAAATAATTATTGATATTAAGGAGGTTGGCCCAGCATTGCCTTTCAACCTCCAAGGATAGGGAAGGAAGGAAGCGGCTGTGGCCTATTATACGGAAGCGACCCCGGAATTATCCTCGAAAGACAGTGGAAAACCACAGAAAACCACGGTCAGGGTTGCCGGCCCCGGGATTCGAACCCAGGACCTCCCGATTAGCAGTCGGACGGCCCTATCCACTATGGTAATGGGTTGGGATATTCACCAATTAGGAGACATCACTCCTTTATTAATACTAATTATCTCACAAGTAACGAAGCAGGGAAGGCCAAATGAAATCTTAATAAAGTGATCATCTGGTGGCCAGGACTTCATCCAGTAGAAGTTTGTGTGGCTCGTTATGAAACACCCTGTACAGGTGTGGGATATGCGGCGTGGCATGGGAAAAGATACAGGATCGAACTCAATTGAAGTAAATGTAATTAGGTTAATTTGCTAGTGTATCGATCAGTGAAATTGGAGGCTCACCGTTTCCTGGCTACACAAACAGCTATGGGCGTATAAGAAGAATTAAAGGTCCCCTTCCTCCCCTTACTTCCCAGTTTGAATAACTGGCGAATCCTGGTATACGATGAAATGAGGTATGAATAGAGGGTATGAAACTGGTATGAAACGAGATAAATACTGTATATCATTAACGATGTAATTAATTAGAGGCCTACCCGTCTCATGCGGTAATAACCGTCTCTTGATTTTAAACTGCTGTCACGATGTCTTGTGATATACGGTATGAATTTAAATCCCCGGCCTCAGACCTTAATCACACTTATATTTATCCATGCTCATCAAGTTTACACCAGTCAAGTCGCATGTCTTTTCCTCGAGCAATATCGTGTATCGCACCAAATAAAAATACCCAATACTGTATAATACTCGATGCTCATTGTTTAGGAGTGCGGCAACTGTAACAGTTCTAAGTCTTTTGATAGTTTCGGGAGCTGTAGAAACTTGGGTGAGGACCGCGAAGTTCGTTGCCTGATACCACTGGGAACTTTCAAACCCTCCTTTGAAAATTAGGGCAATGGCATCGCACAGACATGCTGGTGCTCGAAACGACAGTATCCGACCTGCAAGTCAGTAGCCGCCCGGAAATACACAAAAAAATGTGCGCGGGTCCATCAAAAATATTAAAACTAACTTGTAAGAACCATGTGTATGCGTGTGTATGCTGTATACAAGCACTGTCAGTGTGGCTTACTGTTGGGATTGCTCATTATAATACTCTGCGAGACACAGCTCCTTTTCTTTGCTGGTCTTGAGGTTGCTTGCCTTCATTTACTTCCGCACTAATATCAGTCTAGAATCCTATAACTTACATAACAGTTCCTCTCAAAGAAAATAAATATTTGCGAGCTTGTAATCCTCTCCCAAACCAGCCAATCAGCTTGCCACCTATATACAACTTCTTCCAAGACCAGTTCCAGTTGTGATGGGCCCTGTTATACACGGTTTCAGTCATCCATTGTTTGCAAATATTTTTAACATATTAATAAAAACATTAAACTTATAATAGATATGTATGTATGCGTATGTTATACTGTGCAGCGTTCAGTTTATCCGTGGGAGAGCCCGATCCACAAATAACCAGGGCCCACTACAGTTTTAACTTTGAGTATTAAAAGTAAAATGCATACCTATATGCAAAAAAATCCCAATTTATAATCACTGTAATTTTTTTCCAGCTACAAACTTGACATGGACCAGTTTGGCAATCCCCAGTTGCCTCGGATTCGCAATGCTCTTTTCTGAGTTTCTGCAGCATAAACCTATAGCAATTTTTAAATAAAAATATGTGCTGGCTGCATTCACTAAAAGGCCTGCTCCATAAAAATAGTCACATATCAGGTTTCCGTGTAAGTGCAGTACCATAATAAAGCAATCCCATTAAAATAGCGATATGCCCACGGGGATAGTCGTATTTAATAAGAGCTCTCTATTAAAACTAGTCACCTTTTAAAAACTTTCTGTGCATAAAAATGACTGGTCAGTACTGCCATGAACTGCATGTATACTGGTACAGTATACATGCCTTTAGCATATTAGGTTTCCAGACGCCTTGCCTGGATAACTGATGAGTCATAACAAAAGTAGGTTGTCCGGTTCATAGGGGCACAGGCGTTATGGCTACATGAAGAGCATTATCACTGCCGAACCTGATAATCATGACGAATCAGCGAAGGAAATACCAGAGAGGGAAAGAATATAGCACTTTTTACGACGTACATAACAGAGCAAAAGGAGAGTGAAGCCAGGGAGCGGTCATTCCGAACCTAATAAAAACTTGGAATTATTTTTCACTGTATAGATACTACAGACTACCAATTGCCGTTATTTATTTACTTCCTTCTATTTTTGGTGCCACAGCAGTTAGTCGGCAGATCGCAAATATTAATAAAATGTGAAGCCTTCATTTGAAAAAACCAACACCAGCATTGAATCACCACCCGCACGGTATAGTTCTATGCTGAAATGAATCGCAAATTTTTTAATGCGTAGGACGTGCGATCATACCCAATAAAACATCTCCCACCCTGCGAGGGTGGCGGCATTATTAAACAGCTAATCCTCAAAAACAAGTGTTTCCACCTCAATCATTCCACCAGGTCCTTGTAAGTCCATAATCCTGCCCTGCAAATCATTCTTGACACACAATTTTCTACTACAATTTTTTTTAAAAAAAGCCCTAAACCTATATTGCATGGGGTTGTAGCTCTCTCTTCTGAATAATACCATCCAAATATCAATACCGCAATTCGTCGGGACTCATTAAAAATTTGCATCGGCAAGCTGTAGCACAGGCATGCAACCGGCCAATCAATCCCCGGATGTTTGTGTGTACCACACCGGAGTCACTTTACTCCACCACAAATAAAAATCGCTCACCCAGACTAAATATGCCCCACGTCGCAACCTTGTCTCGGATAGCAATTTCCTGTCTCCTATTGCTCTGGGGGCAGGAAAACAATGCGTGTCATACGAGTATCCTTTCCTCATACATACACACAGCACACACATCCTGATAAACTGTCGCCTATAAAAATCCGCAACAATTTTATCACCAAGTAATGGCCCTCAATATCATTCTGCGCATTATGTAGTATCGCAGTTGAAAGCTATATGCAACTCTCTTAGGGAACAGGTTCTGGAAGTATCCGCTGGTTCTTATCGACGAGCAGCGCCTTGTAAAGCCACTTGCGGCTTCCAAGATATTCACAAGAGGATGTTGCAGTGACCACAAAGCCATAGATCTCAACATCCTGCCTAGCCTCTGGAGCTTATGAAAGCGGCCTTTGCAAAACCGTGTGCTCCCCTACTGAGAGCAAGCCTATTTGAGCGTTTGCACCCAGGGCTTGTATGTAAGCACCTACTCCAACAATATATTCTTGGACAACAAGTCGAATAACCGCTTCAGGAATTTAAACCCCAGTTTTTCCATAAATTGATGGCGCCATCTTCGAACAAAATCGGACGAGAACCAACTGAAAGCTGTGGCTGCAATTGGGCCAGATTCGTTTAATAACATAAACTAATAGGTAATCTGGAAAGTGCATATTTTGTCGCACATTTCACATTTGACGGGTTTTAGCGAGGCGGGGGGAGAATTTCCCGGAATATCGAGATAAACACATTCAGTATCCCCTAATGTGTCGTACAATTGCTGGGGCATCACCGGGATATTTGCAGTATTGTCTCATTAGGGGACAGATTAACTTGTGACCTACATGGTCGAACAATTTGTAAGTGATTGAATGGGACAAGCTTTGAGCTATTGTTATTCTAATCCCCGCGTAAAATTATTTTATCAATAATGAAGTGTGGACGCTGTAAACAAAAGATGTATATACTGCCAGCGATAAATTGCATTTTGCCAACTTGTTGCACCAAATAATAATTAACAGCCTCATATACACAGGCGGGTTTTTACGCGACGTAATTCCTCATTCAGAACATTAATGTGTAAATTACTATCCGGAGCATTAGCAAACAGCTTGATTAATGTTTTGTCGACTGTCACAAAAAGAGGTCGGGGGAATTCTTATTATTGACATAAATCGCAGCCTATATGGCAGTAATCTAGAAGCCCCCAGAATGTGGAACCACGACAGTAAAAGCGAGTAACGCGTCATCAAATAAAGAAGTCTGAAATGTGGCAAGATTATGCACCCCCATTGATATGAATGAGCGTAATTTATCTCCTTCTAACCCTTGTTTTCTCCGCACTTTTTTTTTATTCGGAATGATAAGAAAAGGAGGCAGAATTATAGTAAATGGAAGCCGACTATAGCGACGTAATAGAATTAACCATCTTTTTTTCCCTCCATTCCTCAACCGAGATGGCGCACTTGGCAATTTATAACCAATTATCGCCCAAAACACACAAAGCAATCTGCATATTAACTGCAGATTTTCTGCAGTCAACACACAGATTTCGGTGAGAAATTCCACCAGTCGAATGAGAGCAAAGGAGTGAAAACGGCGCCGACAAGAGGATTCCCGTCCTTCATTTCCTTCCCGCCGAAATTTGGGAAGCAGATTCCCCTAGTTTTTGCTCCGGGATTGCTCTTGTGAAATAATCTTCTCTAGCCTTTGCTAAATTTATCAAGGGGCCTTAAAATTGTAAACAAGCGCGAGTTGTCACAGTCAATTCCAAGTGAGGAGTTTCTCCTTTTCTGCTCCGCCATCTAGAGATTTCAGCCTTGGGCATAATGTGGGGCCTATTAAATCCGGGATTCCGGGTGAAGTTCCCCCTCCCCTCCTCTCTACCCCTCACAGTTTTCGAAAAAAATAAAAAAAAGTGTTTTAGCAGCCTGAAAATTAACCTGGTACGGTGAAGTGTCGGCAAACAGCGTCAAACTTGTCTCTCCTCACCTTGCGGTGTTTTCATATAGATTCCCCTAGCGAGTTACATTATCCGATTTTGTCACCACTTTCTAACGGTTTCGCGATATACACCCCCGCCGACTCCATTACCGAGTGCTGACACGAACAGGGCTGATTCTCTGTTCGGTCGCTAGGGGCCAAAAACTACTCCAGTTGCCTATTTACAGGCTGACGCAAAACATCTCTAGCGGGGCAAAAACCCATTTCAATGTACAGTATGCATTTAAAATGCGATACCGGGTATTAATAAATATCGATAAAATAAAATAAAATAAATAAATATCGATATAACATTGATCGATTGTACTGTCGATATGTATTTAAATATACACAAGAACATATTGAATTATCAATTTGCGATATTCGGTATCGATATGCCATTTCGATATTGCGGCTATAGTTGTATTTCCCTTTGCGATTCGACTTGGATATTGATGTTAAATTCCCATATGCATATATGCCTACATGGAGTGTGTTAATAATATATGTAGCTACTCCCTGGCCATTACACGGCACCTGTGCTGTGCTCCAAAAGCGTTGTCATGGGATGATAAATGCTGGAATTTCTTTGGTAATTACTGTCGGAAGCTGTTGGCAGGCGCGCAATATCGTGTTTGCGGGAAGATTACTTGGTAATTTGCTGAGTCTGCTTGAACAAGGTTCAATCGGGACTAAGGGTTTAAGTTGAGCGTATACGTGTGGGGCTGTGTGCACGATATTCCTAGAAACTGCGAGTACAAGTTGTAAAATTGCCGAGATCACGCAGCTGAACAGGTGAGGGCTAATTGCCTGCTGTGTAAAAAGGTCAGGCCAATAAGACCTCCCTATCTCCCCAACTCGCACTATAGGGAGCTGGGGGTTTATTAGCGCTGAAATATACGGTAAACAGGATGGTCCGAAACCCTCTTGTCTTTTGGAACCACCAACTGCAATTTTAGCACCAGTACTTTAGATTGGACTTTTAAATGAATCCATGTGCAAGGCAAATAAATTAATTAATTAAACGATTATGCTTGCGTGCTTAGAAGGTAGCATGCTCAGAAAAGAGTTGCATGACACTAACCTATATACCGGCACAAATCTGCTTTCTAACGACCATTGATATATAATAGCAGGGTGCATAAGGCCAGGCAGGTAATAAGACATGCAAAATTTAAAATTTCGCTCATATTTTTTATTTATTTATACGAATGGCTGTACATAATGCCAATGGTTTCCCCTAAGCAGCTTCAAACTTTGCCACTCCATCAACATAACAACACAATAATTACTACTCCCTGATCCGATCAGTGCAAACCAAACGTCCCATAATGTCACTCTTTAATATTTTTTTTGTCCCACACATAAAAAAGGTGGACAGGGGTCGCTCCTCTCTTGTTATATACACACTATATAATATATCGATCTTCCTACGTTAGCCACAGGGGGCCCGAAAATTGGAGCGACTTTTGCAAGTCCATATCTCCGGATCGGCAGTGAGAAATCCCAATTTGTCCGAGCGGGAGCCAAAAATGCCTGCAGGAAAAGCCAGGCCATTAGTGGCAGCGTCGCGATGGATGTTGGCTAGACCGATAGGACCATTTCCAAGGGGGGTCCCCTGTGTGCCTACCTCACGTATACCCCTGGGGCCTGGGGGTAAGGGAAGGGGGGGAAAGAGGGGGGGGGAGGGATATACCACGGAAAGACTGCATGTGCATGCGTCAAGGAGGAAAATCGATTGCCTTGGCACGAAGGAGTATGGAAGATGGCCATAATGTGGCATTGTGTTGCTTTTAGTCCTCCAGCAGATCTATTGTGGCGCTTCCTATACTATCGGCAGTCGCGGACTGATTCCTCCAATACCCCTGGATTACTGGTAGGGACGAGGGAAGATGGTAGGGAGGAGGAGGGGGGAGAATACATAATTCATCGTTTTACTTCCCCCTTTCCTGCCACTATATTCATTACACTTCGAGTCGTGTTGGATTAGAAACTGACGAGTGATGCACTATCTGGAGTAGGGTGCTGTGCTTTGCTACTTCAACTCTATCAGTTCAGATTTATGTGGGATGAACGGCCATGTTAAATTTATTCGGCAATAAATGCGTCAAATGTTCGGTTCCAACACAAGCAGTTTCCTCCTGGAGTGCAATGAACGCGACTTGAAAATTGTTAGCCAAATAAATACAGTAGACTGTATACACCATATCTCTTGATGTAGACTACTGTAGGCTACTTGTAAGTTTGTGAAATCAGACATGTTGTGCAAGTGCAGTTTATTATTATTATTATTATTATTATTATTATTATTATTATTATTATTATTATTATTATTATTATTATTATGATGATGATGAAATGCACGGTAGTTTTGATTATGTATTGTAATACATGATGGCTATTTTACGTAAGTAGGCGTTCTGGAGACGTAAATTAATTGGGCGAACACTACGAAGTTATTAGTCAATGTATAATACATATTTAATATGTGCAGTATTATGAGAGAGCAAGGGCCGGCTGCATGACTCCCAATTACGGGAAAATCTTATTCGCGTAATTGGAGATTTTTATTAAGTTGCTCAAATAATTCTAACTTTTACCCCGCAGTTCTGCATAACCATATTAAAAGCAACGTGCGCCTATCACATTATTGTCACAATGCCTGGGGAAAACGCCATACACCGAGAAGACAGTAGGCCTATTCAGCTCGAAACAAAATTCGGGTTAAATATCGGCATAACCCCGCATTGTCTTCAACTCCCCCGAAATCATCGCCCGCATAAAAGGAGTTTCCCGCCGCATTCGAGGGTGGGAGGTGGGAGGCGGCGGAATCTACCCTGTAATTTCCCCCAGGCCTTATAGAGTGCCGGTGACCAACTGTAAACGAGACACTGCAAAGTTTCCACACACTTTCAATGCAACGATAAACCCGCTCGATTAACCCCCTCTATTCAGAAAATGTGCACTCCCCTTCAAGAAGAATACGTGCCAAAATTTTTATGCAAAAAACCGGGATTTGACAGGTGCGAATGTGGGCGTATCCTGCTGGACCGTGTAAAAAAAAAAATCGGAAGTTTGTACGCAGATGCGGTGGCACGTGCGGGTATCGCACACCTGTGGTGACCGATCACTCTGAGCGGCACACGTGATTGGACCCACGTGGACCCCACACTACTTACGTTTCAAAGCCCTGGGTTTGGCCTGCTTCCTCCTGGACATTTAGTCCTGCGGGCAGACTACTGCTGGACCGAGGTGGTGTTGTGGTGGGTAGCAGGTGCAGACTGGCTGGATGATGCAGCGGCGGTGGATGATGATGGGCGCGGAGGGTGCGAGGCAGCAGCAGGAGGCGGCCTGCGAGTAGTAGAGTCAGGCGGAGAGACGAGGTGGTGTTGGTAGGAAGGCTGGAGTCGCCCGCGGGAACCGGCGTCGGGGCCCCCGTTTCTCTCCGTTTTCCCCCCAGGATCGGGCGCGCAGGAGCGCACGCATGCTGCCAGGGCCGCTTCGGACGGCGCCATGGGAATTCGAACCGGGAGCGCGCGCCAGGAGAGGGGCTGGCTGGAGGGTGGGAGGTGGGCCAGGGTGGGTGAGAGGAGACAAGGCGCCAGAGATGGCGACCTGGACAGGAAAAAGAGAGCCAACGCCACCTGCCGGATGGGGCTGCGCCGGCGCCACACGCAGAACCACCTCTTGGAGCACCCGGGAACGACGTCGACGGCGCTGACGTCCACTGGCCATTTACGATCGCTTTTGACCCCTTTTAGACCATAACGTTTGCAGCACAGTGGACCAGACGCGGTCGAGCCTTCATGTCAAGGGGAAGGGTTTCATCCTGGAAGTTAGGCAATACTTGTGACGCGATCATCTTCACTCCTCACAAACGTGTCAGAGCCGGCTGGCAGTGGTGCCGAATTTCAATAACGACGGGTAGTTTTACGACGGTTCCGGCAAAACATGGTCGGAAAAGGAATAATATGTGGCCTATGTGGCCCATTTACGTCCGCATTTTCTCAGATCTTTCCTAATTGTACAATGTACTCTCGGGTAATGGACCTCATAAACTACGCCAGTGTACCTAACTCTAATCAAATCAAATCATCCTTGGCTTGGTCGTGCTGTACTACATTACTGGGGAAAATGTTATTACACTATCTTCACAACGAGCCGTTTTCAGCGAGCGATAAGTCACTTGATGTTTGAGTTCATCATTGAGTCCACGGAATTTCCACCTCAACTCAAGTGACCTCAATTCTGAAACATCCCGCAATATTCCGCATATCCGGGCACATCCGACTGACCAAACAAGACTACGCATGTATACCAGCGCATCTTTTCCCGTCCATCCTCTCCGCATCTTCCAGATATTCCTGCCCCCAATTTCCCCCATTAGGCGCCACCCCGAAATGAAGTGCTTCCGTAGAGCAATACCAGGCCCAGATATCACTCCCGTAATGATTATACCCATCCAAAGTTGTAAAACAGGCAGGGGAGTGGTGGGGGTCCGCCGGTCGGTGACAAAGTGCTCCGATCTTGCGAGACCGACTCCTAATGGAGTCTGGGGGTAAGGGTATCAGCAGCAGGCAGGCTGGAGGCCCGGCGCGATGTAAATCAGAGGCCAAGTTGGGCAGGACCGAGTCTGAGGGCCGAGACTAATAACTGGAGGAAGGTGGGTGGGTGGACAGAAGGGGGTGTCCCCCTCCCGGCGGCGACATCCCTCTCAAACTGTGGCATGGCAAAACTCGGCAACTTTGCCATGTCAAAGGCGCCGATGGCTCTCCTATCCAGCCTCAGGTTGACACTTAATGGAATCAGCCAAGGTAGATACTACTAATGGCTTTATGGTCCAGGATGCTGATGATGCGTGCGCAACTTGTGCATCCGTCGGTTTTTAGAGGGGGGGGGTTATGGACACACAAATTACTCCTTGGCGCAACTCGACCAACTTCTAGTGTTGCGGTTGGCAAAAGGTGGAGGGGTATCTGGTGCGGTCATCTTCAGAATGGGATGCATCGTCGCACATACGGATACACTCACAGAACTTGCTTGTCAAAGAGCAGTATTTGCTTTCAATAACTAAGTTTGAATTAATGTTACCATTATAGTGAAATTTTGAAGAAAAGAAAATCAGGCTGATAGCCATGATGATTTCCAAACCCAAAAAAGGAGCTCTCATGATTTTTGCATTTCCACTTTTGCTTCTCAAAGTCCACAAAGCCAACGTAAAAAAATTCAACATTTAAAAAACGTGTTTTTTTTAAAAAACCAGCAATCCAGGTCAATCTCAATGTCAAGCATGTGGGAGATGAAGGCACCTGAACTGTGCAGTGGTTCTGCACATTCTTTGCTGTTACCAATTTTGGCACATGCATGATTTCTTCACCATGGTAGTTGGAGGATTAATCTGTGTTAATCCACGACTCCAAAATATATAGTATTTTAAAATGACCACACAGGTATTCTGATATTCATCAATCAGCTTTGAATTTTCATGCTGGAATTTGCCATTCTCCAAAATAGGGAAGGCGAAGTGGCGATGCGGTAACGTATGCGCCCACGGATGGAAGGGTCCCGGGTTCGATACCAAGCCCGGGCATTCCCCCCTTTCATATCGTGCGGAGTTCGGGGTCATCTCCGGCTTCGTCTAGGATGGGATTTCCGATAGACGAACCACCCGGGGGAACTCACAAAATGACCATAGTGCCGACATTGCACTGCATATTGCACATCCCCTCCCAGTCACCCTGCCCTCGGAGCAGGGCTCTTCGTTGTCCAAATTAATTGGACAACGAAGAGCTCTGCGATATCCGAAATTACATATCTACTTTCGATACTTTAAAAATATCGAATCGAAGTCAATATATCGAAAAACCGACATCGAAAAAAACCGAATCGAACCGACATCGAAAAATATCGAATCGAAGTCGATATATCGAAAATCGAAAAACCGACATCGAAAAAATCGCGATATTCGATACATCGAACATGCCAAGCGTCGGATATCGCAACTTCGATATTAGGAAAATATCGTATCGACAGTCGATATATCGAAATATCGCACAGCCCTACCCACCTGATTGGCCGGCCAGCTTCCAAGATCCTCTCATTCATGGACACTCTTTTTTTACCGCCTGACGCCAGATATTTTGTCTCTCAGGCAACAGGGGGCAGCAGCATCCATCTTACCTCGCGGATTCAAGCCAATCACGCAGTCCGTGATAGTTGAACTCCCAACCACGAGATGGCATGGCAAGAGCAGCTTAAAAGTCATTGGCTCCTTTTAAAATTAGAAATGAGCGCACAAGAAGCAAACAGTCATATGACTTCCGTGGGCCCTGAGGCTCGTCTTTCCTCGGCCGTCATATGACTTCCGTGGCCCTCAACATGTTAAATAAGGCCGCCAAAAGTCGGATAATAAACTTTTCAGCTACATGCCTACATGGTCATGTTTGGTATGAAATCATACGTCTTTGAGGGTGCAGAATTCAGTGGTGGTAGCGAAAATAGTACCAGACAATCCCAGAAGTAATACAGTGAAACCTGTCTATAACGGACCCTGCTTATAGCGGAAACTTGTCCCTTACGGAAAATTTGTAGGGTCTCGATTCTGCAAACAGCCACCACCAGATACTTGGGGATGGAAAAAATCTATTTGCGGCTGTGGTATACCTGGGTCAACCATTGCAGATGTCGCGAAAACCTCGGAAGAGCTGATCGCAAGTGGACCCTGCAAGAAACGGTGCTCTATGTTCGCGAAAAACTTATTTTTTCAATGTACCCTGTTACGCCTGGTTACGCTCATGTGAAGGTCGATGTTCAAGAAATGATGTTTACGAATGGTTCTGATTGAATTACCCAGTGGTCGGATGGGATGCTCGGACTAAATTTTGTTTAAAAAACTATAAACACATCTTATCTTTCTAAAATGCACATTAGCTGTATAAGTAATTCCACTTATAGTGTCTGACGGTCTGTGTAAAATGAAAACATAGGTACATCTTTTCAAAGAGTTTATTACAATGAAACCTGTGTATAGCAGAATCGAGACCCTAAAAATTTTCCGTGATGGACAGGTTTCCGCTATAAGCAGGGTCCGTTATAGACAGGTTTCACTGTATTACTTCTGGAATTGTCTGGTACTATTTTCGGTGCCACCACTGAATTCTGCACCCTCAAAAACACATGATTTCATACCAAACATGACCATGTAGCTGAAAAGTTTATTTTCCGACTTTTGGCGGCCTTATTTAATGTTATAATGATAAAATGGCCCTTGAAAATTATTTAATATTTCGATGGAGTTTTACACTACAACGTGTGTGGAAATAACATGTCATACATGATAAATAGCTGTAAATAAGAGTGGAATTCCGCAATATATATTTCCTGAATACCACCATTTTGATGAATTAATTACGGGCTAATTAGAGCCTTATAACTTGTGGTCTGGGGCTATTTACGTTCAGGAAGGGATGTAGTATCAGCCCAGTAAATGGCATCTTCTCTGCCAGAAGCGAAATATTATTGTGACTTCCGACCCCACTGTGTGAGCCAAGCACGAGTCGCCCTTCTTTCATATAAAAACTGCACTTTCCGGCCGCTAGACGGCTCCACCGTCTCAGAATCTACCTACCCATTATCTAGGTGCTAATGAATGCACAGGTATGTCTGGAAATGGGATAACATGGATAATCCAAAAATAGTCATAGAAACCCTAAAAATGAACTATTCACTGGTTTTTAATTAACTACTGTACATAGTGTATGCTGATCTAAATAAGGTTTAATCAAAATAATAAACTTATTAGTTATTACAGATTTTTAGGTTGTCTTCTGGGCAAATTCTGTTATATTTTTTTGTTTTCCAGATATGTTGACATTATTTATTTATTTATTTATTTAGTGATTCGCAGATAATCTGCACCCTGATAATTGAGAGCAGTGTGTTCTGGGACAAAAATGACAAGTTGGCCATAACGGAGGGTCACTTATAGCCGAGGATCTCATATCCAGTGTCTATGGTATCACCTAAAATGCTGTCTACCGGGAAACATTGCATAAAATAATAATCTAAAATTCTAAATCATGTTCAGTTGAAGTCCACTAATTAATAACTTCTGCCTTGCTAATATGTACGTATAAACAGCCATACATGTAATTTATTGGAGACATACTTGACACATTTGGAATATTATAATAAAATAATATTTGTGTAAAAAGCAAAAAAATGCAGGTCATTGTTGTAAATTTCACAGAAAAATGTTCATTCAAAATGACACCTCAGATAATACATATCTTACTCGTATTTCCCTCACGTATTATGCATACAACATTTTTGTCATTCCTTCTATATCAGCTAGGCTTTCACAGTACTCAGTGATCATCACCACCACCTTCGCAGCAGCAGCAGCAGAGTTGATTTTCACCTGAAAAATAAAGGCCAGCTTATTAACTTAACATATATAGACCAGGTATTCCAATAAAATCAATAATAAATAAGCCTAACCACAAACAAGCATTTCATAAATTGCACTGTTAAAAAGGCTCATTCATGCAGCCACCCCAGCCTATGAGGTAATAAACCTGTGGTTGTGGCATGATGCTTGCTAATTTCTCTGTGACAATTTTGCAGGGAAGGTGGAATTTACAAATCGAGTAATGCATCAGTCTTTACCTTTCCTTCACTGGAGAAGACAACTCCACCAGCCCTGAACTCCATCAGTGTGCAGGTATCTAAGTTCCAGTGATTGATAGCATGGAAGTGTTCCCTGAGAATGCTGTGAAAGACTCTGACTTCCTCCAGCAAGAGCTCAGAGTCAGACTTTGTTGGGCAGCATTTCCATATGCTCTTGACATGTTCCACAGGGATGCAGATGTCGATCTTGCTGAGATTGCCCCCAACGTAGCCGGGAGGTGCAAACTTGAGGTTGAATGTTTTGTCTCTATTTTGCACCTGTCTGCTCCAGGCTGCACTTTGCCACTCAAGCTCCAGGGGTGGGTAATGCACAGGGAAAATTGTGCAATCAAATATCTTGCTAATGGCTTCCTTGACCAGGTTGCTGATTCTCGCCTGCCCTCTGATGAGCATTACTGGGAGATAGACCATGGGATTGTTCTGCACTATTTCTGTAGAACGTCCAGATGACAGCAGGATTCCTTCAAACAGCAAGCGTTCCACACCTTCTAATGCCTGGTGCACTTGGATGGTTACAGCTTCGTTGTCTGTGTTGTTTGATTTGATTCCCTCCAGGATTTTGAATGTGGTCTTGTTCGAGATACCTTCTTCACCAGCACTGCCTAGGGATTTGCCAACAAGGCGGGAATATCTGCTTAAGTGGCCATCACCATACTGGAAGCCCCACAGTGGGGTCACACGATGAATTTGCCAGCGATTCCCCAAAAAACCTGCAAGAGATAGTAGTAGATATTGAGTAATCAGTAGCAATTGTAAAGTCCAACTCAGCCCCCTGTCACTTCCCCCCTGTAGCTGTATGGATACGGAAGTTTAATTCCTGTGACTCCGCCAGCCCAGATTTTGGCGCTGGCGGCGCTAAAGCTTTCCCTATACTGCCATCTTTTCAAGGTGCACTTAAGTGGTAAGTCTGCGGAAGCAAAGAAATATCTGAGCCAATCAGCAGACTCATCTGCTACCTACCACCTGAGTAGCACTTTGATCAAGATGGCGGCTTAGTGAACGATGGGACACAGAAATTACACTACTGCATTAGAGAAGTGTCAGGGGGCTGGTCCAACTGTAATTGGTCCAGTAAGAACAAAAAACCTTTGGTGCAAGACTGTACATATGAGATGTCACAGATCATAACATTGCAGGGACTTGCCAAACTTATTAATCCATATTACTTCAATTAGATCAAAAACTTTCCCTTCAGTAAAAAAAAGGGTAGTAAGACCTCCGCAGCGGAATGAAAGTACTGAAACAAGGCAGGCGCACGTAAGACCTTCCCCAATTGATTTAAGCTGTACCATAGGTCTTACTCAAGCAATTACCAATTTACTACTCATGAAATCTCCTTTCTGAAAACATTTGTGGAATTTCTGTCATACTACTAGACTCTGACCTATTGTTTTCTAGTAGATGATGTTTATGCCACTAGGTGTGTATTATGGTGCCCTTTGAGCATAATAAACTGTGACACTCTGAATGGAGCGATTACGCATATACCGTATGCAGTTTTTAGTCTCTCCTGAAAAATTTCACCTCGTGGACTTTGGCAAGTGACGTCTTCAATTGTAAAACAAAAATGCTGTACACAATACCTAATCACCCTACATTGAGTGGCATGCCGCTCTATGCAGGGTGATGTGATATTAGGTGAAAGGGTCAGTAAAAATAAGCTAACATGACGTTCACACATGAGCATGCTATAAATTACATGTCATCATGATGCCTTCCACCCAAACAAGGCGTGGAGCATTTTAGTCTGAAGAGCACCTTACCAGCTCATTTATGAGTTACTTGTCGCTGTACACAATACTGCGCAGTATGTGTGGGCCATTACACTATCCATCGACCAAGTATTAAAAAAGGGAGACAGAGGGTGCACTCACACTCAAAGTTCTCGTGTATCTCATTCTCCGAGTCCAAGGGCAGAGTGACACAGGTCCGCACCTTGCTCACTCTCGAGTGGGACATGAAACTGCGCCCAACAGTCGTCGAGTTGGCCGAGAAGTCGCCCATCGCGGCCTGCGAAATAAAAGCCGGGTTAGCATACAAAATCCAAGTGTGGTTATCCCTCCTTACAGACCGCGGCTGGTGTCCTTCGGGCACACAGCGTGGGAGGAGATCAGCCGGTCAATCGGGGAGAAGGAAGGAAGGGAGGGCAAGAAGGCGACACAGCACCGCAGCTGCAGCCATACAGAAACACAAGCTGCCAATGGCGGGCGGGAAGGGCGGGAAAACAAAACCGTTGAATCCCATCGCTGCTACACACAAATCGCGGCTACTTGTCACGCTTAGGGAGAGACCACGCTTGAATCAAGTCGAAACGGACGACTGAACACCAGGGAGCAGAAAGCGACAATTCCCTGTCTGTTGACACACAATACTGCCGTGACGCTGCCGTAACACGGCCTGCTCACCGCTTTCATAATGTGTTAACGCCGAAAAAGCTCAGACCGTGAAATCGCTGTCACGTCCGCCCCCAACAGACCGCAGCGCCCCATGCGGCGGGGGGCGGAACCTTCCCAAAGACAAAGATGGCGGCGCCCTGTGGCAGCAGAGACACGGTGTGAGCAGCGAGGAGAAAAGAGATGGCGGCGACCGCTCTGAAGAACGTCCTGGTGCTGGGCCAGTGCCTGCCCACCACCCTCAAAAATGCGGCCAAGATCAAGGTCAAGCACCTGGAGCTGGACACCAACCTACACATGGTACGTACGGGGTGTGGAATACGCATGCATGTGTCACGTACCTCTCCAATGCAGGTCTACCTTATTAGAAAGGAGCGTTACTTGCTGAAGAGTACTTATTCACATTGGTATGTTGGAATTGTGGCATTCTTATAATTGTTTGGGGTCATCTTCACAGTATTTTGGATCGTTTCAAACCCTCTTTGCACATGACCCGGAGAAGAGATGCAAGCCTGGCGACGTCGTCCTGATTGAGTCCTTGCCACAAAAGATGACCCGTTACATCACACACAGAGTGAAGGAGGTGGTGTACCCTTGGGGTGATGTGACGTGCCCTATAACGGGGAAGAAAGTCATTGTCGGACAATACAGGTATGAAGGTGGACCCTTGTGGGGTGTGAGCATCCACTTGGGCGAATCACGCTTAACTTACTCCATGTTCTAGGGAGGAGATTGAAGAAAAGCGTGAAATCTACGGCAAGACTGGTTTTGACTATGAGAAAGCGCCACCCCGAGGATGGCAAGAAGGAAAGAAGGACCTGAGTCACATCCCCTGGCACACGAAATACCACGAACCTGATGCTGGCGACACGGAACCTGACTTGGACGTCACTGGAACTGACAAACCGCATTGGAAGGGATAGGCTGTGTACATAAAAAGTTGTATTAAAGCAATGTAGTTTCAAAGACATTTTTTATTTAAAAACATACAACTTGTACCTACACAGTTCAGGTACAGGTATGGTTGAAATCATGTAGTTACAACCAAATCACGTTACAACAAGCTCATGCCTTTTAACACATTTTAGTTCAAATCTGCAAACAACTCTTTGAGTGTCATGGAGACTTACACTCAACTGTTAACATATTTTAGTCTGTAATAAATTTTCAAGCTCTTCTTAAACGTGCCAACAAACTATCCCTGAGGAGTGGAAGTGTGCACTCGTGTCTGGCAACCCTACTTCGAATAATGAACTTTTTAATTAGTGCGAATTAAGATCTAGGAACTGTCTCAAACGTTTACAGGGATACGCAACCGAATGCTTCTTACATTGTCTCCCTACTATGTTAATCGTGAGAATTTATTTATTTTGGTTGTTTTAATCGTGAAAAATAGAATGACAATCAAGCAACAATCACGGAGTAACATTTTAAACACTATCAGGTACAAAGATTTCTACTCTATATTCAGAGAAAGGGACTAACAGCACACACTACTTTAACACTGTTTACTAGATGGCTCACAAACTGACCAAATCGAGGAGAATATCTGCCTTTTAAAAACTGGGTTCCAAAACGATGTGCGTAACGATTCTTGAGATCAATGACACAAACGTTGGACTAGAACTCTGAATGTTTTCACTAATTTCCTATAACATTGGTGCTGTTTCGTGAAAGAGGACTTGTGTCCGGGAATGCTAGATTTTTTTTTGTTTTTTTTTGTTTTGGAGAAAGGACTAAGACCACTTTTTCTATGCAGATAGAATCTTCAGTGAATAGGAAGACCTGGTCTGCTTTGGCTGGAATATTATTCATAAATAACAATAAAATATCGGGCAATTATGTGTCAAGTTCATAAAAATGTCTCGATTTGACTGCCAAACTTTTCATGCCCTGCTAAAACATGCCAAAGTGCGCTGGTTTAAAACATAGCTCAAGTTAGGCCACTTGAAACCAACTTTCATCTTAGTCATCAAAAGGAGCATTTCCCATGCAAAATGACCTGCCCCCAAACGTGTTTACTACATTGGATCTGACTGCACAGCAAACAGCACAGACAAAACATTCTTGTGACCTTCACCCCACGACCACCTTACAATTTTGCGACCATCAAAATGTTAACACTTTTCAAGATGTCTAAAACTGAGTTTGCCAGAAGAAACAAGTGTTACACGCACGGGAGAACAATCACAAGGTATGCACTACACAAAATCACCAAAAATTATGGCATCAATATATTCAAAGGTGAAACGTGCCAAATGCATCCAGTGGATGATGTATAATTGCTTTCTGCCGTAGGAAGAGCCCAAGTCACAGCCTATCATTGTTGTTACCACCTGGTATCCTCATTCCAAATATAATCAACCAAAGGATTCATCCTGCTGTACCATTATTCTGACAATTAGATATTTTGCCCTTGAAATTTCAAAGTAAAACTACATGTGCCATAACTTTTCCCCCACTCCATGAATTAACGCGACCTGCAAAACTGTTGGCTGCAATCGTGCAATACCATAGCATTTTAAGTTGCGATCTTGACCAGCAAAATGCAGTGCCATTCACTCTTAACATATCTCGCAAAGATGATTGAATTATGTCTTTTAGAACTATATCACCTGATAACCTGACTATCACTGCTTAACTGTTCAAGCAAACTGAAACCTCTCGTCAAAAATGATACCTTACATTCTGAGAAACATTTACACACCTCGAGGAGGTCAACACAAAGATCATGGGTGTGTACATTCAGCAGCCCAATAAGGATGCAATCCACACGGTGATGCCATGAAAATGTCATTCCGTTTGAATGCGCAGGCCATTTTTTAAAAGCACTTTTAATGCAGTTTGTACAAGAGTTGCTTCCTTCTCAGAAAGACCATGCTTCTTTCCACATAACATGCAGCAATGGTTTCTACTGATGGTTGTCTATTCTTCCCACAATGGGTCCCCTGCCATTAGAATGCAATATTCAACATCATGCCCAAATGAAAAGAAAACAAAGCTGCCAACACTTCAGTAGAAGTCGTAGTAGTAAAGTTGACTCCAGATGTAAGGCCTAGAGCAAAGGGGGGGATTCGGGATGCTCGTGAATCCACTCGGAAAAGCATGCAGCGCATGAGCCAGGAGCACGCCCAAATTTCTAACATGGTTCAACCTGAGGGAAACCTAAACGCTCAGGCAAGGGCCAGGCAACTTCTGTCCTCCCGAATCCCCTCGTTTTCTCCAAGCCTACCAGACTTCGAGGGACTGCAGAAATCAGTATCCTACCGAGGTTTCTTATATCCAAACACACAGGCCACATATGGAAGTGTGACGGGAGCAGCCTTTCAAGTTGGCTATATAGCCTAGGGTTGCTTATAGCCGAGGCTCTTTTCATGAGTAATCATTTCATCAATTTAATAATCCCTGCAGTTGCTTTGTGGCTTCCTAGATGATCACCTTTTCTTTCACCCGAATTTTTTCATAACTTGAAGGAGATGGAATTTGACAGAGGTATGAGGTAGGATAACCCCAACAAAACTCATTGAAACATGGAGAAAAATCTTTCAAACCCCAGATACCAAGCTCACGACATTCAAGGCAAAATGATTGCTAACTCCTTCATCACTTTGCAGGCACTCCAATAGTCCTGGTAGCCTTTTGATCACAGGCAGACACATAGGGGCAAGTGTTGTTGAGATGCACATAATTTGAAACACATCGGGTAACTAGCCATTACTGGCAGCAGTGATGTTGGGAAAGTAATATAAATATTATAAAGGACTAATGTGATAAAGTAAAAACCTTGTGAATGCATGGAAGCATGTTATTGGAAAGAAATTGGTCTCGTTATAAAGGAAAATGCCATAGTATTTTAAATGACAGTACGCAATGAAACCTGCCTTGAAAGGAGTTTGCTCCCTTACCCCAATATTTTCCTCAACAGCTTTCAATTAAATGCGTGTGACACGCGCTGAATTTTTTTTCACTGGGACAAAATAAAAATTCTTCAACAGGCAAGTTTCTGCTGCATCTAGGGTTCATTATAAACACATTTCACTGAACTTTGTAATTTCTCACTACCAGTTTAGGCAATGGATGTCTGGCTGCAGTTTAAATTTAAAAGTAAAAACAAGAAGAAAAAAAAGGCATGACTTTGTTTTTGTAGCTGACACCTTGATGACAGGGTTTCACATCATGACTATTGTACCATTCAGGCAGGTCAGACCATGAAACATGCAAAAAATAAAATAAAAAATCAACAAGTGGAGACACTGAAGCTGATGAAGCAGTCATTCAGGTGCCTTGGAGGCATAATAAAACAACAGGACTGAAGTATAACTGCATTAAAAGTGCAGGATAAAACACTCTCTGTTACATAGCATCCCAACATGTGCTAAATGCACTTGTTACAGGATGAGCATCTGACAATAATACTGTACTTTGTTCCCCAGGCAGGGAGGGAGTCTCCTTAATCAGCATCCCCACCTGACAAAAACTCCCTCTCAAGAGCAGCACCCATCATGTTCCACTCCCCGTCATCCATTTCATCCTGGTTGTCGTCGTCCGAACCTGGGAAACCACCCTCAGTAGTGTCACCACCCATCTCAAAGTCTGAAGGGAGGGCTTCTCCTCTGCGGAACTTGGCACTGGGCATCTCCTCCTCCTCCTCCTCTTCCTCCTCGTCAGATTCACCCCTCTTCCGCTTCCCCGCATCTTCAGCCTTCCAACCCTTTGGACACTCCCCTCCTGTTCAGGAGCAAGTTCAGTGAGTGCAGATGACTATGTGATGGACAATTCAGATTTTTCAAAAGTCAATTTCACTGCAGAGGCTTTCAAAAATATTAATGGACAACTGTCGCTTGTTGAACCTGATGTGGTTGAGCAAGCATCGAAACTTTGAGAATTGCTTCACTTATTGTAGCATATCACTAAAGCATCATTCCTCTGCCAAGATTTCACGACAAAAATTGCACAAGTTGCTTTTAAAATAACAATGTACTAATTGTAACTCAAAGTGACCTTCTGTAATTCCTAAGTGATACACTGAGGTAAGAAAAAAAACCTCGTTTGCCTCTTTCCATAATTTCCAAATGATTAAAATAATGAAAAACGAAAATGCACTATATTGAAGCACTTTTCTTTCCCAGTGAAGGTATCTTCCAATCCAACACTACCTGTGAGTGACTCCCTTGAAGTAGTGGACTCAGCATCGCTGTCATTCTGCTTGATGCTGAACTTCCGCTTGGGTGGCACCTCCACCTTCCCCCCAAAGACCTCGTCGTCCTCCGCCCCCCCACCGTCCTCCCTCACCTCCCCATCCTCACTGCTTGTGTTGCTGTCAGTCTCATTAAAGATGTCTTCCACCTCTTTATCCATGTCTGCAATGTCCTCTGATGAGAATGACATCAGTGGGTTGATGGTGTCAATAAAACGGCCGCTAGGTGACCTTTCCCTCATCACTGGATTCCTGAGTAAGCAAAGTATCAGTGATCAAGTGCCCACAATATTTGTACACATTCATTTAAAAGGAAATACATAAGAAAGTGTTTTTCCTACTTGTGCCGCCTCATCAGAACGCCATCCACAAACATCTCCGGGCTGGAGCAATGAGGGGGAGGTGTTCGATTGGCTGTGGTCCCCCTGTTGAGGGGGAAGAGCTTCTCGTCCACATGCTCCCACCTTTCTGCACATGTCCAAAGCCAGTCAGGTGTCACCACATGAACACCTTTCATCCTTCTTGCATCATTCACCTTGGCCGTTCCCAACCTTGCAGCTACCAAATGGGTTGTCCCTTTCTTGTTGTCACGCTTCGGTGTCAATTTCTCTGTGACTTCCACACCAAGAGACTTGGCAATGATGTAGGGGTGGCTTTTCTCTAGTGGAAAGCGCGTTGGGACCACACCACTGAACACAATGCTGACACCTTGGAGTACCTTGCGTCGTACATATTGGATGACATTTTTAAGGTCTGGAACTGGGGATGGGGTCTGAGAGTACAGGTCGTAATATGCTTTGTGGATTGTGGTTAGTATCTCCTCCAGGTACATCAAATAGTCATCTGGATCCTCAACCTCAAGGACATCACTTTGCTTTGACTCAGGTTGTTTACCCTGCGGCTCCTTTTCAGGGAGGTCTTTTGGGGCATTCTCCCTGGCAGCATCCTCTTTCGGAGTATCACCTTTAGGGGTATCCTTACTAATGGTTTCCGGCTTATTATTTTCTTCAGAGGCTATTTCTTCAGGAGCATCTTGATTAAGGCTGTCATGTTTTGAAGCTTCGGGGCTAGCAACTTCAGGTTTTGGAACATCTTTGTTTTCAGTTTCAAGAACTTGGACTTCATCTCCACTGACTTCATGTTTGTTAGGCTCTTCGACATCCTGGCCACTTCCCAGGGATTCAGCATCTGTGACTTCTGCTTCATTCCCCTTTGCTTCTGCTTCATTCTCATTTGCTTCTGCTTCATTCACCTTTGCTTCTGCTTCATTCACCTTCGCTTCTGCTTCATTCACCTTTGCTTCTGCTTCATTCTCATTTGCTTCTGCTTCTCCTGCTTCAACTATTCCATTGCCTCCACCATTATGGTCACTCTGTTTTCCTCCATCCTCACCCACTTCATGATTATCTTCCTGAACTAGTTTAGTTGTTTCTGTGTCAACTCCTTCATTTGCATCTTTTTCTTCAGACTTTTCCACTTCTTGCTTCGCAGTGTTCTCAACTGGTTTACCATTATCAACTTCCTCATTCTTGGCAGGTCCTTCATTTCCCTTTTCCACATCAACTTTTGCCTTTTCTGCCTTCTTCCTGCCGTTCTCATCCTCCCCTTTCTTTCGCCTCTTTTCAGCACTCCTTTTTTTCCTCTCTGCAAATAATTTTTTTTACATTAATCACAAATGAAAATATTACATATTGTTCGTTACAAAATGAAACATACCCAACACTGCAAAATCAAATCCAACTTTCTCATCACTCTCCATCTTTCCAAGACCTGGAGGAGCATGGATATCTCCTGTATGTTTGAAAAAGTGATACGGCTTTACATGAATCAAGTTGGGGACAAAGTTCCAGACATCCTCACGATCGTCTATAATGCACACCAGCTGGTCTCCACAGGGGAAAAGTGCCCTGCAATGAAAATCAACAGGCAATATGTTTCAAGATTCCCATTTTGCAATACTCATTGTGTTGAACAAAGCGGAATATGCCCTAACTTCATTCTGATAATCGACATTAAGCCTGCATTACTCAAACATTCAATCACAAATCATTCATGGTATTCACATGTTACATATTATAATTTTCTGAAGTAGACGTGCTACAACTAGTGGGCCAATATGTACAAAAAAAAGTGAGTCATCATAGACAGCAGTTTGAAAATAATGTAGGGTTAAAGGGCCTCAGGACATGTTGATAACCACGAATACAGACTGTGGATACATGTTAAAGTTATTATCCTGATCGCATCAGATTCTACATAATTCCTCACAAGGTCACTACGCAAGAAGACACTTCACTTTCTAACCATACTCACTAGTGGTCATTAGCGCTAATGAGAACACAAATGTCCCGGAAAATAGGCATTTTCACAGGTTATCTTTCAGTCCAGAGATGATATTTTTCTCCCTTTCTACTGGATAGTGTCCACTACAATCATAATACCTAGTTAAAGGGACACTCCACTCAAAATACAAGTTGATCTGTAAAAATCAGGCAAAAAATCCCGATTCCGGTGATACCATCCGTTTATCTCTGAGACGAACGGTAATGTCAGGGGAAGAGACGAAAGTCGGAAAAAATTCGAGGGGTGGCGCCGCCTGGCCACCTGGCCAAGTTAGGCGACGTTGGATAGAGCGCCGCCCTTCCCAACGGGCGCTAGGGGAAGTTGGCTTCGGACATAACCAGATCCTATCAGATCCCCACGAATCCCCATGCCCGCAGGCAACTTATCGAAGTCGCCGTTGGGAAGGGCGGCGCCAAAGAGCTTAATACTAGGAAGAGTGGAAAAAACGGTTTCCAAGCGTCGCCACTTTTTGGCCACTTGTTTGGTCAAAGTGTTTGGTTGTCGGCCACTACGCAGCGCCACCGTCGAGTGCTGTCGAGATGAATTTCAATACACTGTGTTGATTTAATATCAAGAGGCACATAATTAAGAGTTATAAATCTAAAAACTGAC